>JAATLQ010034945.1:31356-41387 GCA_013421005.1 Heliconius erato x Heliconius himera | reverse complement strand
TTTTGTGGTGTTTGGGAAACGACGAACTAGAGCGCTTCAACTTTCAGCGTATCGTTTAAAAGTAGGTACATAGATGTATTTTTTTGGCACTTTATAATTTCACGCATCCCCTGCTTTTGATGGAGTCAACGCATGAATGAAGTTTTTTTTTCAGCTTCACTTAGCTTTACTTAGATAGCTATCCCATATATAGCAGGGAAGCTATAGGGAATCTAGTGTTAAGATACTCCGTTCTCCACATTCCTCCGAATTTTAGAGGCATTGCGCGGTAAGTGGTGCAACTCAATGCCAGAGCGAAGAATATCATAGATTATTATAATTCCCAAAGTGAGAATCGAATCCTCAATCGAGGCGTTTACAGTCACAAGCTTATTAGCATACTGCGCCATGAAGGCCTCTGTTATTATCATATTTTATGTACGAAGATAAAATAAAAAATATTTAATTATCATATAAAAATATGTCTTCCTGTCTCCAAGGAGTGAAAAAAGTGGATGGGAGTGAAAGTAGGTGACTTGAGTGTAAATTGCCTGCTGTACGCAGATGATGCTCATTGTATCATCAGTAAGCGAGTTTCAGGCATTGGTTACCACTCTGAAAGAAGGGGTTGAAAATAATGGTCCAAGCCTGTATACGAATAACACATAGGTTCTGGTTTTTGAAATAGATGAAAAAAGGACTGTGTAATTGGTAATATATTAGAATAAGTGAAGTGGTATACTTGGGAAGAATAATCAATAGAGATGGAAGATACGAGATAGATGTGGAAATTCGTATTGCTGCCGGTAACAGGGTTAATGGTGCAGTAGCTGCATTGATGAAATGGCAAAATGTCAGCAAAGCTGCGCGTTTGGCCGTACACAATGCAGTGTTAGTACCGACGTTGTTCTACGGCAGCGAAACATGGATATTACAGAAGAAGAATGCAAGAAAGATGAATGCCGTGGAAACATACAAAATTTCGGCTTATTTTTTTTTTATTTTAATAAAGCACACAGTTTAGTTACGCTCACCCACCTATCACATATTGATTGCAGAGCAATATTTGTTGTCCATCCATTTGCTTCTTTAACCATGTAAAACGAAACCACATTAGAACATATTTTTTATATGTCACGAAATCTATTAAAGACATTGAGGAAATTTAAATATTAAAAATAATATTATGCCTTCATAGATATTATGGTAAGTATTATGACTATTTGAATGTCGTGTTATGTCAGAGGTCGCAATTTTTTTTTAAATAAACTCAACTTAATTCTGCTTTGACTTCCCAGTTTCCCGCTAATTTATTGATTTGAATCCCAAGCTATTTTTCCTTGACAGTTTATTATCAAAAGAATATTTTTATTTGTTATTTTTTTATTTAAATTTACATTATAAGTTAACTACTTTAAAGTCAAAAAAATGTACCATAAAATAAAAATAGTATTGAAAAAAAAAAATCTATTATAGTAACGTTAGTAGTAAATAAGTACCATTTGACTGCAGTCTAAGGTCGAGGACGACATAGCATTTAATTAGTGCTAATGAGATTTTTAATCTCAGTTCTCTATGCCTTTGTCAGAATTAAATGCTAAATCAAATATTGTACTGAAGTCGAGAAGTAAGCAATTCAGAGAATTAATTAAAGCAGCGCAGTCTTAGCTCAACGAATACGTTACAAATTTGCTAAATAATCAACATTTTTAACTTTTTCTTATACACAATACGCTATAATATTATGCGTTTATTTCCCAAATTAAGGAGAACTATTTATTTAGTATTAATGTTTACTGTTCCAACATTAAGGAAGCTTTAAGTTTAGTGTTATGCTAGCTTTGGCTTTTAAAGCATGTAAATTGGACGTATATTTTTCGAGAAAAGGTAAAATTAAAATAATTCAACGGTCCGTTTACGCCGCAAGCATAGACTTCGTCCTCGCATGCAGCCACGTTATGCCTCCATTTTGTCAAATTTTAAAAAAATAGTTGAATGTATAAATTATATAATCAATCTTATGCAGCATAATAAAATAATTATAGATGGTATGCGGGCGAAGCCGCGAGTGGGCCGCTATATATAAGTCAAATATTGGTTTAGATATTATTAATTGGTTTAGAGCGTGGCTTGACAAAAATAAACAAAGGAAAAGGCAAAAAAAGAGTAGGCCTAATTAAAAAAATGTATTTTATAAAACGACAATTAATTTCTCATAGAACCATTTGAATTAATTAATTATTTTGTTTGTTTTTGTATTGTGTATAAATAAACAGGCAGTTGAGGTTTCAAATGTACAAGAATACAAGGACAGATTACGACCTTATTTTAAGTTGGCAATTTTTAATACCCGCATAGCAAGTACATTTATAAAAATATGATACCATTTGCTACAACATTTTGTTTAATAAAGATAATATTATATTCGTCAAATTATCTCAATAATCAAATTAAATCAAAATAAATAAATCAGCTTCACGCTGTATCCCGCACACAGCAGGGTAGAGCAGGGCAGAGGGAACCTAGTGTTAAGGCACTTCGTTCCCCACTTTCCGCCGAAATTCTGGAGGCATTGCGTGTTGAGTGGCAGAACTCAACAACTCTCGACACCAGAGCGATGAAATGGAAATATAAATTTAAGCAAATATTTCATCTGCTCGAATGAGTATCGAACCCACAACCAGTCGGTTCTACAGTCACACTTTGCGCCGCTGCGCCACAACTAGCCTCAAAGTTTTTTTTATTTTTTTTTAAATATCCAACAAAACGATAATCCTGAAAGTGGTTCTTGATTTAAGTTTTAAATCTTTACTGTAAATACCTACTAGAAATAGAATGAGATATTGTTGAATTTTAATTTTAATCTATTTTGATATATTTATCTTTATTTTTGACTTACTTTTTGTTGTTCTTGATGAATATCTCCCAAATCAGGTGGTTGTTGCCGGGGCGGTACAGGCGCCGAGAGAGTCGAAGATGAGGAACTCGAAGATGCGCTTCCAAATGCTTTTTCACTATTTTTATCAATACTATTAAATGATTTGTCGCTACTGCTCGAAAACTTATCGATACTGGCCCCAGCTGGTGAAGAACGCTGCTCCTCTTGTTGCTCATCGTCCTCAACATCACAAGTAAGGAGACGAATCCTTTCGGATAGCGACGTGGTCTCCTGCTACAAATTCAATACATTAAAAATTAATACCCATTGATTGAAGTAAGTATAAAAGAATTAAAAGCATAGTGGAGAATTTAGAACATTTTTTAACATTTTTAAAGTGTTATTCCACATTTAGGAAAGAAAAATACGTTTTTAAGAAAACTTATAAAAATTTGAACGTAGCGGGATTTGAAACCGCGCCTCTTTCGAAAGCATCCAAGCACTCTGACCAACTAAGCCAAACGTTCTCATCGAGCTACGTCGAAATTCTTATACGCTTGTTACAACTTATTTATATTGTTAGCATCTTTGCAGGGAGATTTTTACGAATTTCCACTACCCGAATATAATTACTTGTAATTATCGTTTGAACGTAGCGGGATTGGGATATACTCTTTTCTTAAAAAAAAACACTTTTTAGGGTTTCGTACCTCAAAAGGGCAAAACGGAACCCTTATAAGATCAATTTATTATGTCTGTCTGCCGGTCAAAAGAATTAATGTCGAGATGGAAATATGAAAATAATATCAAATACTTGTATGCCAACGCAATCAAAAAATAACGAATTAATGCATCGTTTTTGCTGTATTTCGTATGAATCTCGCCTCGTGATCAAAATTTTTACAATTATGAAATTCTGCAAGTGAGAACTTATATTACATATAAAGGAAAGTTAAAATTTATAGTTATTTCATATAAAAAAATCATGACACGCTGATTTATAATTGTAATTAATTTCTACAAAATGAATGTATATGGACGAATACAAATTTAAGTTTACCGACTTTTATAAATTGTACTTTCCGTTGACACACAATTCAAAAATTAGTACGGAACCCCTCGGTATGGGAATCCGACTCGCATTCGACAGAAATTTTATTTTAATCAAACTAAATTAAATGTATCAATACATTTAATTTAGTAAAATTTATAACCGAACGGGTGCACGATACATAATTCGTTACATTATAATAAAATTTTAGCATTTTAATTGGATTCAAAGGTATAGGAAATTTAGACTTTGATTGGATTATATTATTCGATTCGATTTTGCTTTCTGGAGGCATTGTGTGTTGAGTGGCAGAACTCAACGCCGCGCTTTGCCTCGACATCATGGAAATATACATTTAAGAAAAAAATCATCTCCTCGAGGGAAGATCGAACCCACACCCAGTCGGTTTTACAGTAACACTTTGTGCCACTGCGCCACGACTGGCCTCACTCAGTACGAGTGTATTTATGTAATCTATAATTTGAGAAATTGCTATCTGTTATATATAACATGTAAAGTAGCTGTTCCTAAAACTATATAGCATAACTTGATTTTTCAAAACCATTCAGCAATAGAAATCGACACATATTCCACTACCACTGTGTTTTATGAAAACGTGTGAATATTTATTTTAATAAATGCCACGGCGCCGTAGTTATAATTGGCAGGTAAAGGTTTTCAATCGAGTTCATGAATTGTGCACTGTTAAAATGTTTGCATCGTTCTAAAAACTTTATATTTTATGTATCTGTCTATATAAAAATAAAAATAAATAAATCAGCTTCACGCTGTATCCCGCATACAGCAGGGTAGACAGAGGGAGTCTAGTGTTGAAACACTCCGTTCCCCATTTTCTGCCGAATTCTAGAGGCATTGCGTGTTGAGTGGCAGGACTCAACGCCGTGCTATACCTCGACACCAAAGCGAAGAAATGGAAATATAAATTTAAGTAAATATTTCATCTCCTCGAGTGGGGATCGAAGCCACAACCAGTCAGTTTTGCATTCACACCTCGTGCCGCTGCGCCACTACCGGCCTCAATCTTTTACATTACTTAATAAAATATTTTTTATTTTTATTAAAAATATTTTTTATTATATTATTTAAAAAAAACTTATTGTAATTTTGCTCCTAATTTACGTATGCGCTTATAATTTATTAGGGTTTATGGGTGTCTGGCAGGTGGTAGAAACCATTCCAAGTTTCTGGTAATGGATATTTCATTTCTAATAATATTTCCAAGAAATTATAAAGATATACCTATTTTAAAAAATTAGCTTTACACATTAACGGAAATTGAGGACAGTCGTGGCGCAGCGGCACGAGGTGTGACCGTAAAACCGACTGGTTGTGGGTTCAATCCCC
Organism: Heliconius erato x Heliconius himera; assembly: GCA_013421005.1. Taxonomy (NCBI): domain Eukaryota; kingdom Metazoa; phylum Arthropoda; class Insecta; order Lepidoptera; family Nymphalidae; genus Heliconius; species Heliconius erato x Heliconius himera. The sequence continues at coordinate 36,114 of JAATLQ010034945.1, read as the reverse complement.
ACTCGAGGAGATGAAATATTTACTTAAATTTATATTTCCATTTCTTCGCTCTGGTATCTAGGTTAAGCGCGGTGTTGTGTTCTGCCACTCAACACGCAATGCCTCCAGAGTTCAGCAGAAAGTGGGAAACGGAGTGTCTTACACTAGGTACCCTCTGCCTACCCTGCTGTACGCGGGATACAGCGTGAAGCTGATTTTTATTTATTAACGGAAGTTAGGTAATATTTTATGCATTTTATTTCGCTATTAACTGCCAAAGTAATTGTCATCCAAATGTCATATTGATTGTATTTACCATACGATTCCGAATATGCAATCGTATGATTCTGAATACACTGACGGCTAGTTTAATTCTAAATACTGCTGTCAAATAAACTTCCAGCTGGAAAATAGACGTATTATCGAGAATTCTGTTTTGTCTATGGTAGAGTTATGATCTTCAAATGGAGCAATACAAATAGAAACCATATTGTTTGCTAATCACGAAGTTTATGTAGCTATATGCAAAATCCTAACTAGTTTAAAGTTTATTCTAAAAGACTAAGGTATTAATTTCACTGTATGAGAAAGTAGTACCTCATAAAGAGAAAAAAATAGGTGGTTACTATGACTTATACAATAAATATAAATCTTATTATTAAATACAATCTTGAAATTAAAAAAATATCATATTATACCAAAATTGATAATCACTAAATAATTAAACCTCATTGAATTCAATACTTTATGTATACTAAAATAGTTTTATAATGTAAATAAATAATAATATATATTCTGTTACTATTAGCAGATAATTATAATTTCAAACTAAGAGCAGAGGAGGGACACAAGCGTGCGAATGTCAACGCGTCAGGTTGTGAGTTTGATTCCCATGAAAATTAAATATTTAATATTTTTATTTATTCGCTCTATTTTCGAATTACAATGCGGCGTTGAGTTCCATCATTCAATACGCAATGCCTCCAGAATTTGATTGAAAGGGGAACGTAGTGTCTGAACTCTACCTACCCTGCTATATCCGGGATACAGTCCAAAAAAGAAACAATAGGATAGTTGAATGTATACGTGTATTCTTTTTACCGATGGTAATTTATAAATTGCAATTATAATTACCACATTAATTAGAAACGACGGTAGCATTTTTAATTAAATAAATGGTAGCACACTTGTAGTATAAGGAAAAAACAAATATTGGAAACACAATGAAAGTAAATCCTTAACAAAGTTGCTTGCTCTGTTACAAGCTTTATTTAACTAGCCGTGTCAGTTAGAGTGTTAGAGTATGTGAAATTTTGGAAGCTCTATTTGATCCATTTCCCAGTGTCCGATTGAGCTGAAATTTGGTTTACGACTTCAGTTCTGATGAAAATTAAATAACATATGATTAATATTATTGTGAATGCAAAATGGGCCGCAACAAAATGGCTTATTACAATTTTTTGCACAATCCTCCTTACAAGGATGTCAGATGAAAGGGCTTGATTTGTAAAATATTATACACGATAAAAAAATCTAAGAACTGGAAGGTTATCAAAGAGGCTTTAGAGCTAAGAAAAATGGACAGGTCGTATTAAGAGTCTTTTGATATGTCTTGGTCAGCATTCTAGTGTTCGATTTATAAATAAATAAATTATATGTTCTAAAATCTCAAACGTGGGTATTACAGAAGAAGAATGAAAGGAAGATGAATGATGCGGTCTCTTCGTAGGATATGCGGAGTCAGCTAAGCTGATCGAATCCGCAATGAAGAGGTATACAGAATGGCAGGTACTAGCGAGGATGTCACGGTGAGAGTGAAGAAGATCGTGCTCAGCTGGTTTGGGCACGTTGAACGAATGAGTGATGAAAGAATTGCAAAAAAGATTTATGATGGAAAAGTGAGCGGTAAGAGAGGTAGGGGTATACCTCGGTTGACCTTCGAAAACACAGTATCAAAGATACTGGAGGAAGGTCACGTAAAAAACATGAGGATTCCCCGGAGGGCATGTATGAAGAGGTTGATGACAGTGGACGAGGCGAAAGAGGTATGTAGGGACCGTAGCGTTTGGCGCTCCGTTCTCTCTGACTACCCCGCTAGGGATAAAGCGTGAAGCTAAGTTAAGTTAAGTTAAGTTAAAACCTCAAGATGGAGCCGGAAGGTGGCTAAAGGGACTTCTTAGCTACGGAAGATAAGACAGGTTATGTTTGGTCTCGTTTCATTTATCTTGGCGAGAACTTTATGTTAAAATTTGACTGGAAGAAAAGCTTGCAATAATGATGCTTTAAAATAATAGAGAAGAAGAGAGAACGTAAAAGTAAAAAAACAAAAATGTTTATAAAAATAAATATTTATTTCAAAAGGTCAGTTTTAGACCTAATATTTGTTTTTAATACTTGAACGCGATCTTGAGATATATCGTCTTGACAGACGGATAGCAAAGTGACCCTATGACGGGAACCCTTATACGATCACTTTGTAGTATTTTTTCCTTTTAAATTATGGATCCCTAAAAAAGAAAACTATGACTTTCTGGATATAAGTAAGTTTAATTTTATAAAAAAAAGCCTTGTTAACCTTTACCTTGACGATTTCAAGTTATTCGAAGTGTGAAACAACTTTCTTGCAAAACACAAAGGAATTAACTTCTGAACTAATTACAGCGCGCAAATTAAACTTCAAGTGCAGCAAATTATATCGACTCTTCGTAATGGAACTTGTTGTTTGTTATTTAATATCATTAATAATCAAGTAGAAAATGAGATCGGATAAAATAATCTATGATCGTAGTTTATCTATAAAATATATTATATTCGAACTCAGTTTATGTTATATATATTCTAATTTTTAGTTAATTGTTGTTTAGTTTTGGAATGTTGAATTTACTTTTTAATGGTGGAGACCTGTAGATCTAAACTAAGTTTGGTTACCTTAGGTTGTTGTTTTTTTCTGGCTTCACTTCTGAGAAGTGAACATCTTAGTGCGTTCCTCTCCGCTACTCGTCTAACTGCAGCTTCTTCTGTTTTGGGTCTTACGCCAGCGTCCCATGCTCTAAATTTAAAGACGATATAATTTAAAAATAAATTGTATTAAAAATCATTTGGATTTATAGCATTTAGTAGTTATTTGTGGTAGAGTTTAATTTAACAGGTCGTAAATTTTTACGTCATGTGAAACTTAAAAAAAGTTAAAAAAGTGTATGCATTAAACTAAAAAATCTCTCTCTCTAAAATCTAAAATCAATTAATGCTGATTTTTTTATTTTAGTCTATAGATTTTTCTTATTACATGGATGTTGACATTTTGATGGTCGACGTAAAAAGATTTCTGAAGGCAAGTAAAAGCTTAGTTCAAAGTCTCAAAGACTGCAATCCGGATTTAGATTGGAAAACAGACGCTTGAGTTTTATTTAAAAGTTGTATATATTTTACTGATCTGTAACCATTTTCTATATCACTTTTTGCAAAGGCCAAATATAATGTTTTAGTTTTTAGTTTTAGTTACTAGAGACTCACATTTATTGTTATAATAAAACAAAATTATATAAAACGTTTACACACATTGTAGCCTATGCAAAGTTTCATCTAAAACAGTTCAGTAGTTTTAACGTGAAAATTTAACAAACATCCAACTTCACAAGCTTTCATATTTGTAATATTAGTAGGATTTAGTTTTGTTTCAGCATTAACTTTCAATGTTAACGAAGAAAAGGACATTTTTTTATAAAATTTATCTAAATTCTGTAACTATCAGCTTAACGCTGTATCCTGCACACAACAGTGTAGGCCGATGGTACCTAGTGTTGAGCCACTCCGTTCTGTATTTTCCGACGAATTCGTGCGGCGTTTTTTGGGATTTGCCTCGACCCCTGAGCGAAGAAATGAAAATATAAATTACATAAATATTTCATTTCCTCGAGCGGGAATCGAACCCACAACCAGTTGCGTTTACATTCACACACTTGTGTCTCTGCGCCAAGACTGGCCTCAAAAAATTCTATAACGAAAGTTGTTTATATCCATACATTTTCATATTTTGATTCATATATGAATTGCTTTTGAAATACATAATACCGTATACAATTTTGAGCTTCCGGAGACATTGTTATAACTAAATTTGAGTATGAGCTCCTCCGAGAATGTAATGTAATATATCGCCAGAAGTGTTCATTGATCAGCTAAGTGCGTAGAACATGTTCTGTTCTATCGAATTTCAAGAATAGTTACATGATTGCATCAGTGCATTGGTTGGACTACATGCACCTACATATATATGTTTTTCTCTGATGTTTCAGCTCAATTAATATTTTCTTTTATTTTATCTTCATGCTATATGGCAGTGTAGGATGAAGGAGCCTGGGTTACGTAGAGTTAAGACACTCCGCTACCCACTTTCAGCCGAAGTTTGAAGGCTTTGTGTGTTGAGAAGCGGAACTCAACGCCGTGCTTCGCCTCGCTACCAGAGAGCGGAAAATAAAATATTAAAAATTGAATTTTCCCGAATGGGAATCGAACCCACTGTGCCCTTACTTGTGCGCTCCGACTGGCATCAATAATCAACATTCAGTTCAATCCAGCTCAATAATCTTTAACAAATATATAGAATGGTGGTGCAAACACCTAATCGCCCTTCATAGAGCGAACGTCACGAACAATGTGCCCGTAAAGTACGTGACTAACCGGGACCGCACGTGTAACATTGCTTTACTTAACATTTCTAAACAATAAGCTGTATACGTACTACAAAACTTACTATGACAACAAATATTCTGATATTAAATA
>JAATLQ010034945.1:19341-31346 GCA_013421005.1 Heliconius erato x Heliconius himera | reverse complement strand
CTGGCATCAATAATCAACATTCAGTTCAATCCAGCTCAATAATCTTTAACAAATATATAGAATGGTGGTGCAAACACCTAATCGCCCTTCATAGAGCGAACGTCACGAACAATGTGCCCGTAAAGTACGTGACTAACCGGGACCGCACGTGTAACATTGCTTTACTTAACATTTCTAAACAATAAGCTGTATACGTACTACAAAACTTACTATGACAACAAATATTCTGATATTAAATAGTTCGAGCTTGAGTCTTTGATCTTATTTGCCATTCATTATATTGTAATAATAATTGAATTTTATTTTAATTATAATTTTTAATATACACCGGAAAAAAACGTTTATTTATATATTTTTTTAACTGTCAACATATTTCCTGTTACCAGTTTTTTTTTCTTGTAAGTCTTATTATTTGTGATTGTTACTTGAAACACAAATACAGTATTAATTATAAAAATACGTAGAAAAGGAATTAACAAATTATTTATGCCATCGATATCCAATAAACATATATAAAGTATCAATGTTAATAGTTTTTCTATTTATGATAAGAAAAAATAATATTATGATAAACATGGTTTAAATACTTTATTTAATTATAGGTCAGTCAAAATTAACTTATATATATCTATATATACCTATATATATATATACCTATATATACATATATCTATATAACAAAAAAAAGGAGTAAAAGAGAATCTGACTATAACGAATTATTTTTATTCACTCGCTGTAGTAATAAGACAAAACGCGGCGTTTAGTTACGTTACTCTAGACGCAATATCTCGTAATTTGGATGGGTAATGCTACCCACTACTACCTACCCCCAATGCAATATGCGGGATAAAGAGTGAAGCTAAGGAGATATATCCTTTAAATTGCTTAAGAAATAATAGCTAAATATATTTCATCAGCGTTTCACATTTGCATTCACATATATGAAATATGTATAACAGGAAATTGTATTCATGGTCTAATAATTTCTTTTTACGTATTTATTGAAAATTCATACAATTCATAATTTTTTTTGAGCTACAAAGTTTTTATATTTGTTGTATTCATACAATTTAAGGCCAGACGTGGCACAGGAGCACATGCGTGTGATTGTAAACGTACGTAGGTACAGTTGTGGGTTCGATTCCTAATCGAGGAAATGAAATAATATTTTAATTTCACCGGGAAGGTGGGGAACGGAGTCTTAACACTAGGCTCCCTCTGCCTACCCTGTACAGCGTGAAGTTGAAAAAAATAAAAAAGAAAACAAAACAATTTTAGGCAACAAGTAAATTTAGCTAAAGCCTGTCAACAGTAGGAAAATATCACTTTACACAGGGTACACAGAGAAAACATGTTAAACATAACGCCATTCTCTTCTTTCTATAAAATGTAGTCTATTGAACCATAATTTCATCTAAACCGACCAACATTCGAAAACAGGCTTAAATACAAAACACAAGTATTAAATTGCATACATAATTCAGTTTCCAATTTACATAATATTATATTTACTAATCTTCATTATGTATATTCGATACTATTATAACTAAAATGAAAACATAGATTTCATTAATTTATTATAGTTTGAACTATTTGCACCGAAGTGCTGGTAGGATTAAAATAGCTTTAGAATTTGATGAAAAGCTTAGAGATTCTGTGCAATAGAAAGTACCTGAGAGTTTCAGAAGTGACCAACTGAGGTTCGATGGCTGGTGGCGGTGGTCGGCTGCTGTTGAACAACTGTTGAACCGCCGAGTTCGCCTTCGGAGCACTAATCGTTAGGATCAGTGGCGTCTCTAATCTGTTAGCCAATATCATTTTCTGTTATATAGATATGTACTTGTGATTTTTGTTTATTTATTCAAGGATGATACTAAGATTATTATTGTTTTATAACTAATGTTAAATGTAAATATTTTATTTTGGTAACTTAGGTAATAGTATTATATATTTCTAGATATTACAATAATTTAGATTAAATACCTGTGGCTAGTGCTGGTTGGAAATTCTCTTTGTAAGGATTGATCAGATTCTGGTGCTTGTGGGGGTTGTGGCTCAACTTTTTCTATAACATCTTCTTCATTGTCGTTAGATTTCTCTACAAATCGAACTGATCTAGGCGTTATCGATCCATCCTCGTCACTAGCTGTAGTTGTTGAACGTTGATCGTCGTTCTGTTGGACATAAGACTTATTTTTTCAAAATACCAGAAACGCTGGCGATAGCCGACCACTAGCGTGTGAGGCGTAAGGTTTTGGGTTCGATTCCCACTTGAGGAAAAGATATATGTAATATTTTCATTTCCTCGTTCTAGTAACAAGGCAAAGCGCGGCGTTGAGTTCCACCTCGCAAAACGCAATACCTCCAGAATTATAATATTACTGTATAATATTACTTCCCTATGTGTTTTTATTAATGTTTGTTGAATAAAACTTTAAAATATGTAAAATACATATATCAAGTTAATAAAATTACAAAGTTAAAGTATACCAGAGCGTAGCATAACTCGTTAAAACCAGTTTTAATATATTATATTAAAGTTAGTCAAAGCTAACTAAATCAAGTTTTAATATCTCTTTAAACTTATTGCGATCTAAGCGTGGGAGATTAGCAGAGTGTGCATGTTTGCTTATAATAAAATATGTGACATTAAATTTAAAACAGCTAAATTCTCATACTACAAGCATATTTACTCGCGTACATAACGGATATTTAGTTTACGCTCATAGTGTATATTCTGACAAAATAAATTTAAGTTAAATTTCTTTCAAATCATACTAGGCTAGATTATATTGTGTGAGTAGGTCGATTGCTTTTGGTTGTCAGTTAAAAATCATACATTTCAGCTTAGAGCTTTATATATAACCGGATAGGCAGAGGGAACTATGTGTTAAGACTCCATGTTAGTAACTCTCCGCCAAAATTAAGTTCACTTCCATGTTCAGGAAACACGGAAGCCGGCAATGGGTTCCATTCTCTGGCTGTGCGAATAAAGAATATAGTTTTAGAGCTTTTCGTCCGTGTTTTATTAATTTCCTCCATATACGGATGGCGAGAAGCTATATTCGAAGTGGTTCTATGGTAAAAAGGGGTTGTATAACAATAATGTTTGTCAAGATAAATCTACAGTAAGTTATACTTTAAAAGATGTTGTAAGAAATGTCTGGTTACCGTTTCGTTAATATCTTTATCGTTATCTAAAGACTTCCACAGTCTGCCGCCTTTTAAAATGCCCGCCCGTCGTTGTCTAAGAGGCGAATTTTCCGACGATATTCGTCCCTCGGTGTCGGCTGTGTCACTCTCTTCACCTAAAAACAGAAATATCTTAAAAATAGATACCTATTTTAACGATCCGAAATTGTTTTGGTACTCATATATGTTATTGGATTTATATGCATGAAAGTATTTACTTATTTTTATGAGAATTCGTTAAAAAATATCTTATACTGTTCAGCAAACGTATAAATAGTTCCCTCTCTTAAAAATAGAAACCTAAATCATTTACTTCGTTACAATCCAAATGCAATACTAACTTGTCACTGGTGCCGGTTTCGGTGTCTCTGTTTGCATTTCTTCTATGCTTATTTCTGGAGGGCATTCTGAAACAAATGATTTATATAAAAGATTTTTCGGGGCAACAGTAAATTGATTATTTTTTTATTATGAACATAACATTATAGTAAGCAAAGCTTAAGCTGAGCTTTGTATTTGTAAGAATGCAAAAAAAAAACCTTTTCAAATTTAAAAATAAACTTTATCATTAGAGATCAATAAACAGAACAAAAACAAAATAAAAAAAATACATACATATATTTTTTTACATTGCCTTCTCGTAATTAACACGCTTTTATTAAGTCGAGCTGTGACTAAGTAACTATGTAATAAAATCTAAGAATCTAAAATACACGTTTTAATTGTTGTATTATCATGAAACTTGTAAAGATAAAAGAAGAGAGTATATTAGAAGACAATACAATATTACGCTACCATCGAGGTGGTTTGATGATGGAATTCAAAGAGGGCTGATGGAACCTTGAACTGCCTACTAATATTAGAAATGACGTTGCCCATTGCCAGAGACTCCATTTTGCTCCTAATATGTCCGTAGGCGCTTTTAACTTACAGGATTTGGGGGTGTCTGGCTGGAAGTCATAACCATGTTAAGTGACTGGCAACGTCATTTCTAATATTATTCCCAAGAAAATATTAAAAAAAAATAACTTTATAATTTAACGAAAATTAGATTTTCCATCTTAGCTAATAGCTGCCAAATGCCCTGCTCTGGTGATACTTAACAATGTTGGGTGTATGCGCGTAGAAAGTTTCGGGTTTTATAAAATAATGAAGGTCTGGCTACTATTGGCTATTAGGTGATAAGCAAAGGCTGCTGTCAGGCTCAGATTAGACCTGGCGGACTGTATATATTACGATTAACGATGCTAGCTAGCTTTAGTGTGCTTTGTAAGCAAATTTTTAAACTGAAATTGGATTTTGCGATAGATTTAAATATTCGAATATTTTTTTCGTTGCTTTATTAGTAAGTCAAATATTTATAATGTTCTAATAAAATAACCTTTTGAGTACATAATATACTTTAATATACTTTTAAGTAAATTTGTTTTCAACGTGAAGAAATGCAGGGTAGGCAGAGGGAACCTAGTGTCCCGCTTTCCGCCAAGTTCTGTAGGCATTGCGTGTTGAGTAACGGAACTCAACGCCGCGTTTTGTCTCGATACCAAAGCGAAGAAATGGTAATATAGATGTAAGTAAATATTTCACTTCCTCGAGTGTGCAAACCCACAACCGGTCGATTTCATAGTCACACTTTGTGCCCCTGAGCCACGATTGGCCTCTCAGTAAGTAAAAAGTTTTTCTAAGATAAGCAATTTAGAAGAAGTCAAATAGACAAATAATCTTTAAACTAGAATACTTTATTTTTTTAATAACCTTATATATATGTTAAATATAAATCATGTCTTGAAATTAAATGTAAATCAGATCTGTACAATACATATTTCTAGAAATAAATTTTGTATTGGAAGTAAAAGTTAAGGAGGTGTCTTATTTCATTGTAAACTATTATTCCTATCTAAGTATGTTGTGTAGTTTGTGTTTTAAGTTTTTAAGTATTTATTTATAGACAAGACAAGGCAAACGAGCGTACTGGGCAACTGATGGTAAGTGATCACCTTTGAGTTGGAGATGATGATGCTTTTTTTAAAGTATTGGAAACACTACCGCAGAATTCGGCGACAAGTAACAGGTCAAATAGTTCCCCAGAACACTTCGCATATTAAATGCGGTAGAGAACGCGCAGCGACGAAATGTCTCAAAGTATCTGTTATATCTACTATGTACATATGTTCCTATTATTTAAATGTATTCTATGTAGTTCATGAGATAGTATTTGTGCAGGTATATAAATATATAATATTAATGATCGAGGCCAGTCATGGCGCAGAGGCACAGTGCGTGATTGTAAAATCGACTGGTTGTGGATTTGATACCTTTTCGAGAAGATAAAATATTTATATTTTCATTTCTTCGCTCTGGTGTCGAGGCAAAGCGCGGCGTTGAGTTCCGCTACTCAACAAACAATGCCTCCAGAACTCGGTGGAAAGTAGGGACGGTATGTCTTAATACTAGTTTCTCTTTGTCTACTCTGTTGTGTGCAGGATACAGAGTGAAGCTGAGTTTTCAATATTATTGATGTTACTGAGGCCGTCGTGGTGCAGCGGTACAAGGGTGTGACTGTAACGCGACGGTTGTTGGTTCTATCCCCACTCGAGATAATGAATGATTATTTATCAATATTTTCATTTCCTCGCTCTGGCATCAGCCCGATTTTGAGTTCCCACATCAACACTCAAAAAATTCGGCAGAAAGTGGACAACGGAGTGTCTTAACACTGGGTTCTCTCTGCCTACCCTGCTGTGTGCGGGGTACCGTGTGAAGCTGAAAAAAATGTTAATATTGATTTATTTAGTTATATGTTTTTGTTGTATATGCACCGCGCCATGCCCGCTATTCTTAATTAATTCTTCTGATTATGTTGCTAGAAAAAGTGAAATTTCACGTTTTTTTGTATGAAATTATTGTTTAATTGTGTAACTTTCTGGTATGAACAAAATAATTTACAGGCCTACACCAGTTCTCTTTGCACAAGGAAAGAGGAGTAAGGCTCAATTGTTACCACATCCTTGTGTATATCTATGTCAACCTTGAGAAAATATTTTCTAAGACTGCATATCTCATGGTTATGGAGGTTCTTGACATTCAAAAAGCCTCGACCTCCACACTTACGCGGGAAATACAGCCTAATTACAGACGAACGCGGATGTTGCATTCGGTATGTCGTCAACAATTTACGTATTTGGCGATCTACAGAGTCTAACTTAGTCTGTGTTCATCTTACAATGAAAAAGTCCTATACTTTTACTTACAGCGGCATAACCCAACATTTAAAAGCACGCACCTTGTTGCCACCAGATAAAAGGCTACCAAGCACTTTTTTCAGGCGATCAAAGAAACGCTCCTTCACCAGCTGGTGTTCTGCTCATTATTACCCAATGCTTACACAATAACCTTCAAGAATACGCAGTGACATTAGTTCCCTCTGTTGCCTTGTAGTATGCACGCATGACATTATATATTCTCATTCTATAGGTGAGACCATCTCACGCGAGGCACTTTACCACCGGTAGCGGGTATTATTATCATCATTACATTTGCGTCTTCATAACACAATGCCAACTTTTAAATTAAGTTGAGAGAGATGTTAAATTGGTTATCGTTGTGTAAAAAGTAGCACTTAAACAGTTCTAGTAACCTAGATGATAGGCTAATAAGAAGACCTTGGCCGGGAAGTTTGTGCTTTATATGGTACTAAAGTACATTTAAAATTTTAATTATATGGGATTGTCTTTATCACTTAACATTAGGTTTTTTAAGTGAGGTTCTAGTGTCACCCAGTCACCGGAGACTGAGTGACAATGTCGCTATCTTACAATATTTTAGTGACTCCATGATTTTCTCAATACTACTGTCGTTTACTGTCCGTTAAAATTGAAATTTAGAGCAAAAAATCTGAGAAGTTATTTGTGTTGAGTTACGAAACTTAACACCGCTTTTGCTCTACCGGGACGAGGAAATGTTAATAATTTGAACTCTACAACGCCACAGAACAACAAACTTTCATAAACACATACAAATTCAAATTCAAATAATTTTATTTAAAATAAGAAGTTACATGCTTCATTTTTTGAACGTCAAATTTACCACCAGTTCACTAAAGTGAATGCCTCAGATCTGAGAAGAACCGGCGCAAGAAACTCAGCGGGACCTATTTTTTAAAATCAATTTTAAACAAATACATATTTAATTATCTGTGACAATGATACCTTTGAAACAGACTGGTACAAACTGATAAATACATCAAGGTAGGTAACCTTCGCGTCGCGTAGTCTATATAGGATAAAATTTCATATATTCGTATTTTGAATTGCTATTGAATTGATATTGCAAATGTCTTTCCGATACTATTATGACGGTGCCTCGTCATAATTAGCGATATTAGTGAGTGACATACTTTAATAATTGATAAGTATGTGAATACGTTGATTTCCTTTGGTGCTAGTGGTGTGGTATGCATTTGACATTTGGCGTTAGCGGTGTAGTTTTAATAACTAATATAGTAGTTGTGATTGGTTTTCGGTGGCGATATTAGTGAAAGTTTCCAAAATAAAATTATGATATAGTTCGTTCATAGATCGATCCGCAGCGAAACGGCTGCTATATTCTGAGAAATAGCCAAAGTTCGACAAGGTCTGGCACGGTCTGGCTTCAAGCTCCGTCGTATGGTTCTGCCAAACTCTCCTTCACATTACTCGGGGATATCCACTGAATCGTAGATTCAGATCTAGGTTAGCCCACTCGACCTATCCGCCCTGGAATCCCGCAGGGCTCCACGCTTTCACCACATCCATATGCGCTTTACACTAGCGACATCCCACGAAGAAAATATAAAAAATCTATTGCTTATTATCTATTTATCGTGATTACTATTTCTTTATAATTTAATTCATGAATTGCTTAAGATATCTTTTAACTCATTTTGTTAGGAAATATTATCGACATCTTTCGATAAACGTTCTCCACGACAGCCTCATATAATTACATAGTATGTCATGTTATTAAACAAAGTATCTTATTACTAAACAAAGTTTAGAGATACGTTATTTAAAAATAGACAACAAAAATTGATTGTTCCCAAGAGACAAAGAGACCATTTGTATAAGACATTGTATCAAAATGATAAATAACGTCACTCCTTACAGTACAAGAAGTATGATAAAGACTGTAATATGCATATATGCATCTGCATAAGAAACACTTTTGCTGTAACTTTCTAGAAAATTACATTTTCATCTACCAGTACGGTATATGTATGTATATATTATATATAGTACTTAGTTTAAAAGTTCGTAGAAACGATGTCTTTAAGAATTTTCCCAGTCATTTAAGCGACGCAGTTTGTCAAAGGATGGATGAAGCGTCGCGAGCTTGAGTGGTTTACATGCTAGGCCCTTGCATGTGAATAGTTTTATATGACAACTAGCGACCCGCTCGCGGCTTCGCCCGCTTTAACTATATAATTATTAATTTACTAATCTGAATTACTTTCGTTTTCTAATAATAATATATGTTTTTTTTATTTATAAATCGATTGAAATAACACAGACACTAAACATTAGGAGAAACTTCCCAAAAGATAATATTGAAAACTGCATGAACTCAAGGCGTTTCTGAGATTAACGTGAACAAACACTAAAAATAAAATATATTTCATCAATAATTTTTTTTCTTATATGTCTTCCATGTACAGACAATGAAATCCGTTTCCATTTTATTATAGGTATAGATACAGATACACCCGTGCAATATACAGTAAAGTAAAGTATAAAGTATAAGGTAAAAATATCACGTACGTACGTACGTACGTTTAATATCATTGTCAATTATCATTTTCTTCATTGAATATTTTTTTAAATATATTTCTTTTCGCTCCCGAAAATAAACCAACCAAAGGCTATTTGCATATATGGTAAATGTGAGTTATCCATAGGTGACAAACATATACCTACCATCGCGGATTTTGTTAGTAGACCTCGATTTAGGGTTCCGTACAACTAAAAGTCTTGGCTGTCTGTCTGTTTATGATTATAAGATACAGTTTGGTGACAGATGGACGTCTGTCACCAGACTGTATCTCATTAACCGTGATAGTAGAACAGTTGGAATTTTCACAGATGATGTAATTTTGTTCCTACTATAACAACAAATACTGTTGTATGGACAAAAAATTTCATTTTTGCAGTTACAACGTGGACACAGAACTCCCCGTGCGCGAGTTCGACTCAGTGTAAACAATTTCCAGTGTATTATATTGATCTATCTCGTAAGATTTAATGAACGCCAACGATTTAAGCGTGCATAAATGTATTTTAACGATATTTGCGCCTTTATTTTTATATATATTTAGCTTCACACTTTATCCCGCACACAGCAAGGTAGGCAGAGGGAACCTAGTGTTAAGATACCACGTTCCCCACTTTGCGCTAAGTTCTGGAGGCATTTAGGGATGATTGCGTGTTGAGTGGAGGAACTCAACACCGCGCTTTGCCTCGACTCCAGTGCGAAGAAATTAAAATAAACATGTAAATAAATATTTCATTCCCTCGAGTGGTGATGGAACTCACAACCGATCTATTACAGTCACTCTTTGTGCCTCTGCGCCACGACTGGCATCATATATAATGTGCATAAACTAAGTGCAAAAAAAAATATTTTCGGTCCTGTCTGTCTATTAGTGAAAACAAACCACACTAAAATTCGTTGGCTAGTATAAAAATTATAATACATGCGTACACTGACGCAATTTTATACTATGTACTAGTATAAATATGAAACTATTGTTCTTTTTAATTTCTATATTGCGTCAAAAAATAAATTAAATCAGCTTCACGCTACATCCCGCTCACAGCAGAGTAGGCAGAGAGAAACTAAGGTTAAGACATTCCGTTCCCCACTTTCCAAATCTTTCGAGGCATTGCGTGTTGAGTGAAAGAAATCGACGCCGGGTTTTTTTTCCTATTTTTCCTATCCTATTCCTCCTATTTTTGTCTTGAGATGTCCACAAATAATACGTAAAGTATTGAGATAGTTCATCAAATAATAGATACAGTATTATTTGTTGAACTATCTCATTAATTTTAAACTATCTCATTAGTTTATTAAACATTTTAAAACGCAATTAAAATTGCAACTTTACTGCACTTACAACACGTGCACGTGATGTGATTACATAGTTCTTTAGAAATGTATCGTCATTTTTATTTTCAGTGTAAAATTTTATGTTTTTCAATTACATATACAACTGCGGCTCGTATCATGTTTTTATACTTTACTTATTAAAAGTCATTGCATATGTTCTTTTGTTATTAAACGTTGTTATCAATCAAACCATTTGTTCTTCAATTGTGAAATTTGGCTTGTGGAAATTTACTATAAACAAAGGAAATTATCCAAAAAAAAACAATTTATAGTCATATCACATATAAAATCCATTATAAAATTATATTTGTAGTTTTGAAGACTTGAAATCATAAAACTGGTACACAACTCTTTGTGAGCGTGTCCGACTCACACTTGACCAATTTTTTTTATTAAAAACTTAAAATGTTTCAGGTAACAGGATGAAAATTTAATAAGAATTTAAAATTGTCATTAAGTATTGACATAAAATAAAATACACCTCTTAGATATCTATATTAATATTATAAAGAGGAAATATTTGTGTTCTATGTATGATTGTATTGTTTTCACACAAAAACTATCGGACGGATTTTAAAAAATTCTTCCACAATTACAAAAAGCTGCATCTTCGCTGAGTGACATAGGCCATATAAAGTTAAAAAAAATAGAGATGCCTAATAAAAATGCAATAATGTAACACAAGGTGTAAAAAAAAATTAATAAAAACTTGTCATCGCGTCACTGCGACTAGACTAACTATTGATGATAGAACAAAACAACGTTCTACAGTATTATACATCCCATCAATATTTATAAAAAAGTTCCCAATACCACATATCCAACTACTGTAGTTATACGAATATAATTACTTTTTTACATTTAAAAGTTGATAAAAATGCCGACCATACTCAAACCATATTATTCCTACCTCTGTATTAATCCTTAAATGGTATTTTATTATTTAAGGATTAATACAGGATCCATTAAATAATATTTTATGAAAGTTTATTTCAATACCTGTTAAATACTTTATAAATTATTGAAATCGGACGTTCCATTCAAAAAATATAACGAATTTAAAAATATAAATTTAAAGAAAATCATGTAATATTAAATAATGCAGTGTAGGTAACAGGTGACACTACGGGGGTGAGGGGAAGGGATGTCGAAATCTAAACTAAAATTATAAAGATAACAGATTATATTTTTGGTTTCTTTGTTTGAATTGAGTAGGCTCCGAAACTACTGGACCGATTTGAAAAAATATTTTACAATCAGACGATTAACGTGTGAAGAAATTACCAAAAAAATCCTCGTAGTGTATTGACAACAGTATATACATTGTATAGACAGATTATTTTTCGAAATTTAATATCTTTATCGGAATTACGAAAATGCCTACCTAAACCTAATAAGTTTTAATAATTTTTACTTTAGAAACCTTAAGGGCGCTGCAAGCAATAATGTATTATACAATCAAAACTTAAACGTAGTATCGTGAACTTATTAAACAACAAATAAGTCACAAATCTAAGCGGGCGAAGCCGCGATCGTTAGTTCATCTATATTTTCGTCAATTCTTCTTAACTTTTCATCAATATTCAGGAAATCAAGAAATGTTAATAATAATTATAGTGAGATGTTATATATATATATATATATATATATATATATATATATATATATATATA
>JAATLQ010034945.1:0-19241 GCA_013421005.1 Heliconius erato x Heliconius himera | reverse complement strand
GCATCGTCGACCGCCATTCATCCATCATCTGAGGCGAATAAGCACAACGGTGTCAGGTGAACGTGCCTGTAGGCTTTGGTAACGTGAGGATGTAATATAAATATTTTATATAATTTAAAAGAAAAATCTTCTTCATACATCAGATTAAGCATGAAATAAATCAACGTTACGTAAAAGTCATTTTGACGTTTAATAAACATACACAAATATATAAATTTCTTATCAAAATCAGCGTTACGCTGTATCCCGCACACAGGGTAGGCAGAGGAAACCTAGTGTTAAGACACTCCGTTCCCCACTTTCCGCCAAATTCTGGAGGCAGTGATTGTTGGTGGAAGTCAATGCCGCGCTTCTCCTCGACACCAGAGCGAAGAAATGGAAATATAAATGTAAATAAATATTTCATCTTCTCGAGTGGGAATCGAACCCACAACCAGTCGATTTTACAATCACACTTTGTGCCTCTGCGCCACGACAAGCCTTATCATTTATTAAAACTCAAAGAACTTTGAAATTTATATGTAGAGATATATTGAATTATTTCGAATAAATATTTCTGAACAACATAACAAAGACAATCAACATTTTTGTGGCCAAACCATGAAACTGAGAATAGTATTCAAAATTACAAGAAATTTAATGAACCATATTTTTTTACCTAAATTGTGAATTTCTGTATTGTTACAAGTTTATGATTGTTGCCTACAAGGTCATCCTGCCCTACTTTTGCAGACAAATTATGTACACTAGTATATTTGTAGATGGACACAAATATACAAGTATTACACTGTATTACTTCGATATAATTTGACTTTATTTGACTAATTTGATTTTTGTATATTAATTCAATAGCAGAAAATTATATAATAACCTTTCAGGGAAGATTTAGAAATTAAAAACTAAAAAGTAGAAAAAAAATACACCTCTATTTCCTATTACTGACAGCAAGTGGTTTGCTTTTATATAGTCAAATTAAGAGCATTTCAAAAATCGTGATTTTGATTTTGGGAAACCCTATAATAGTATTTATTTTGTTATTTAGTACGATATTGAGAAAAGCAACGACTTTACCCCCCGTGTTCTACGCCGTAGCGGAGCGTCTCGGAGCCATTTCGCAATCGAATTTGGGCCGTCTGAACCGTAGGAAACCGTAGAGCAAAGTATAAGTAGCTAGTTCCACTAGTTTAACATCGCACACGCATAGTCGAATTCCTGTTTACATCATATTTAAAAAAAATGCAGACATAAGTGACCCGATAATTCCTTACGAATAAATATTTGTGCATCTCGTTGAAATTTATTATAATTAAGAAAAACGGTTTTTTATTTTATGTTGAAAATATTTGTTTAAATAAAATAAAATACAACATTTTGTATCAGGAATGTTAGAATTAAAATTGATATTGACTAGAAAAAGAGCGACTCGCGCGGCGCGTGCAGGTTAACAATAACCTTTTAATGAATAATGTACTAAATTCGTTCTTAGATTTGCTACTAGTTTACTGATGAGGCCAGTCGTGGCGCAGAGGCACAAAGTGTGACTGTAAAATGGACTGGTTGTGGGTTCGATCCCCACTCGAGACAATGAAATATTTATTCACATTTACATTTTCATTTCTTCGCTCTGGTATCGAGGCAAAGCGCGGCGTTGAGTTCCGCCACTCAACACCCAGTGCCTCCAAAAAGACTCGGCGGAAAGTAGGGAACGGAGTGTCTTAATACTAGGTTCCCTCTGCCTACACTGCTGTGAGCGGGATACAGCGTGAAGCTGTTTACTCGTAGATACATAATATTATGTATTTGACATAGATTTCCGAATTGCTATTGGATAATAGCCAGAAACTCGATTTTGCAATCATATTTATTAAAACTTTGTTTATACTTATATCTTTAACCAGATTATAATACTGGACTACATCTATTGACAGTTAGTTAGCTTCAACTTTATCTCGTTAATTGTTTATATTTTTAGACTGTGCCGTTTATTTATCTACAATATTATTTAATTAAGGTGTATAACTAAACTGTTACAGCTTACAGTTAGTTCAGTCGAAATTGATAATAAGTTAACAAGTATTCATACGAGCTTAATAGAGAACTTTGAGGTAGAGAGAAAACGTTAGTAAAGATCTTAGGTAACTTTTTATTACAAACATAATACGAAATCAAAAGTCTTCATCGATTTCCGTTACTTTTTTCTTGTAAAATAGGTGAGATCATTTTAGATCATAAAATTAAATGGGCCATCTATTATAAAAATATTTCAATGTTTGTTTAGATCAATTTTACTTTTGAATATATATTTTTTTATTTTATTGTTAACTTGACCGACTTGACTATGCAGTTTAATTCTTACACAAAAACGAGTTCACATCACTAAGAGGTTATCAATTTTGATAACTAGTGCTTGATAGCTTAAACCCATTCGCGTGCATCTGACCGTGCGTCTCGTCCCGTTTAACTTTATTACTCGACACCCAGACATCATCCATTTTCTTCTAAAATTGTAAAAAAATTGTAAGAAAATTGTGTCTGCACATTGACTAATTTGCCTAAAAATAATGTACAAGATGTAAAAATATTAATAAAATGTGAATATATGATTTTTTGACATGTTCTGAACGCGTTCGTTCGTTCTACGCTATATTTGATTTTAAAGACTGACATAGCATCATAATGGCCCAGATAAATTATAAGAAATAATAAGGTACTGCCTTAACAAAAAATGTTGATCGAGATTAGTATCTACTTTCCATTGACGTGTTAATTTTGAAGATCTGGAACATCTGATGAGAAATCATAACGGTCCACCTCTACTATAAGAAAAAATAAAATACCGCTATTGTAAACGAAGTTCAGCGTAATAGGCATTTTCTCAGTATCTGGAATATCTGAAATATCTGATGAAGAACTATAAATTATAAGAAATAATAAAATGCCATAATTTTCATCGATAAATAAAAATCATTACAAATTAAGGCTATCGTGGCACTGCACGACACAGGGTACGGTTCGATTATCACTGCGATCGTTGAGACTTCGATCACCGCTCAGATAAAATAAAAAAATCAGCTTCACGCTGTATCACGCACACAGCAGGGTAGGCAGAGGGAACCTAGTGTTAAGACACTCCGTTCCCCACTTTCTGCCGAATTCTGGAGGCATTGCGTGTTAAGTGGCAGAACTCAACGCCGCGCTTAACCTCGACACCAGAGCGAAGAAATGGAAATATAAATTTCAGTAAATATTTCATCTCCTCGAGTGGGGATCGAACCCACAACCAGTCGGTTTTACAGTCACACCTCGTGTCACTGCGCCACGACTGGCTTCGATAAGACCGCTCAGATAAGCCATTGTATTTAAATTGTTATTATATTATATATATTTCTCGCTCAATTTTAGTACCAACTCAACACACATTTGGGAGGTAAGAACAGAGTGTCTTGATTCTACGTTCTCTTTGCTTACGTGCTGCAAGTTTTAATCACAACGGGTTAATAAGAGTAGTATTTAATAAAATACACTTTTGTATTTTTAAGTGCATTAACACACCAAATTTGTAATAATATAATATCAGTATAATGTAAAATTTTAATAAGACATTGTTGTTGCCGTCTTTCTTTGAAAAAAAATAGCTTTTGAGCAATTTTTATATGTAAAACGTATTAATATATGTAGACAGGGGCTAATAACATATTGTTAAGATTAAATGCAATGTATACCAAAACAAACATTCCAAATAGTAACTAAGCTGCAACGATTAGTCATTACAATTCTCCTGCAATTAATTCATAGTATATAGAAGCAGAGATTAAACAGTAAGATATTGACAAACAGCTTAGTGTCCGCCTTGAGTGGGAGCGGGTACTGTATCAGCACTACCGTAATTGGTCCTCCTGTAAATGTACCTTTGAATGTTGATAGGCATTTCCAATCAGATTTTAATTTTGATTTATTAGGCAGACCTGAGTGGAATTAGAGTCCTATAATTACATATGCATTTTTAATACTAATCTAAAAGTTTTTAAATAAACATAGTGTATATTACAAATAAATAAAGAAATATATTTATAAAATTCCAAGTCTTGAAATTATTTTATGTGCAAGCCAAGACACAAGACTCCGCGACAGGTGAAACTGTTTTGTTTATATTATCATAATTACGTTTGCCTTAAGAATAAATGTGGAAAACAATATCACAATTTATATAGTTATCTCTAGAGCACCAGGTATTTGGTAGAAGTATTCTTTTATTGGATAACTCACGCTACCGCCCGCCGCGCTGTGGAAAACGTAACAAAAACGGAATTAATTCAGAAACTTTATTTTTTAAAGTTAGACTAAATGCTTTATTAGCTCATGAGTTTGTGTCTAATATGTTTGCAACATTTTTTAATGGTTCCGCAAATTAAAAGGTAAAAACGGAACCCTTATGGGATCACTTTTTTGTCCGTCTTTCCGTCTATCAAGGCCATTTATATCGAGATCGCATAGTGATATCTTCGTCTATGGTTCCTTGACGCACAAAAAAGCAAGTTTCTAAGTCAACGCAATCAAATATACGAGCATTTATGCATCGATTTTCCTGCAAGTTACTTGAAATTACAAAAACTTATAGGGTACTTACATTTATGAAATTTGGCCCGAATGGAGAAATTAAAATACAATTAAAGGAATAAGTCCGAAAAGTGAAAATTTATAAATATTTCATAGAAAATTATTCGATTTTCTTCGAAAGGCCTAAGATGCTATTGACCTGGATGGTCCTTATAGCGTCACCGGACGGAGAGAGGCAAGAGATAGTCTGCCCCTGAAGAATAAATACAAGCCCTAATGGGCGCTTTGTGAGGGGCACAGCGATCGCATTGGGATGCGCTGCGTACGCTAATCAAGAGGGTCCTTGACGCGGACAGGCCGTGAGATAGGACTGACCTCAGGAGAGTGTGTCATAAGAGTGAGGAATAAATTCTGCCTATATAACGGGCGTTTGCGATTGTGATTGTGTCGTCGGGAACTAGAAGGACACAAGGAACAGGTGTGAGGAGCGTACTACACGCTTCGCAGGAGGGGTTTGGGTGGGAAACTGGCTCGTAGTAGCGCTTGGCTAGGCCTTCGCAGGATACTTTTAGCTTAGATACTAATTTAAAATCTTTGTATATTAGTGTCTAGTTGTGTAGTAGTTTTTTGTTTATGAAGTTACAAGTGTGCCAGTACTGAACATACATACGAATATGTCCATCACGTATAACGATTTTTGAACAAAAATAAAGACCAGCTATAACTAACAAAAGATAAAAGAGACAATCGTTTAACAAAAACTGTTCCTGTTCATCCACTTCTTGATAAGTCGGGATCCATGCAAATTTTACAGGGCTCCTTGTAAAGATTTAATTGGTTGAAGAATAGATCCGAACTAATGAACCATTGAGCTTGGTTTTTTCTTCTTAGTTTTGTGTAGCCGGATTTTTTATATTTTTTTTTATTCAACTTTTGCTGGTGGATTGTATGTTGATCATCATCAGTCAGCATCAGTTTAACGGTTTTAGAATAAGATATTTTTTTAGCGTCACGCTGATAAACTAGATCTTAACACAAGGTTCCCAGGTTCACCTAGCCTGATACGTGCAGAATAAGCGGGGAGAATCTTGCACATTGCAGGATAAGCTGGGGGAACCTAGGAACCTAGTATTAAGACGCTCCGTTTCCTACTTCCCGAAGTTTTCTCCTGCGCCACGACAGGCCTCACTCAAAACAAAGATGATTGTAACAAATAAAAGCTGTAGCCATATTGCACGACGCATGTTCTATAGAACTACACAGGTATATACATATAAGATAGGCAAAGAGTTAAGTATAATCGTGTGTGTTACCCAAGATTTTAAAATGTTCATATTAGTAGTCTCTATGAAAAATACGAATACTTTAGTTTAAGCGGGGGTAGCCGCGAGCAGGTCACTGTATTTAAATATAATTAAGCAGAATATATTTTTAGCAAATTATTATTTGCAATTTGAGCATTATGATCGAAAATTTTAACTCCAAATGTCATTTACCGTATGGTAATCACTTTGACGACTCCATTTTAATATTTGATGATAATTTCGGTTTCGTATGATGGTTTTTTTATATATATATTTCTCTCTGACGTGATCAAAGACTCTGTATATTTGTAAGGTTTTAATTTGTAAGATTTTTAAGGAATTCTCTAATTGAGATATAAGTTTTATCAAATGTAATCAAATCCTTCTAACAATTAACTATGAATTTAAACTTAAATGAGACAATAGTACTCAAACGACAATAATAATATAACGAAATTTTCGACAAATAAAAACACAACAAAATTTGGACTGATAAAATTGGATTGTGATTTGAAAAATAATGAATTTAACCAAAGTTTAGCTAGGTCAGCATGCCCAGGTTCTGGCCCCTACTGCCGTTGAAAGCTCCCTCTATGTCCAGGGAGATATTATATCCGGTTCGAATATTCGATCCGGTCACGAAGCTATAATATATTTTATCCGATTCTAGAGGGAATCTTCGATCCGAGATATATTATGTTTATTTTCACATAAACAAGATTAAAACTAATTTGCTAGAGTCGTCTATGTACATAGAGTATTACTATTAAAATTATATATTTTTAACATTATTTCGAACCATATATGTGGCAATAGCGAAAAAAATAATATTTTTATTATTTACGTATTTTATAACAATACAAACGAAACATGTTTCGTTTCAATTGTCATTCAGCTTAATGCACAGATTAGGCTTCACTCGAATAGTAAATATAACGAGAAGATCATCACGAGAGTTGTTATTGAAAATTGAAATAACTGTGAATAAAAGAAAATATCTGTTCTATAAATAGATAAAGTTTTTTTATTTCACTCTAGATTATAAATTAAAATATTATTTATAAGACCTTAGTAATTTATTGTGCTTTAGTAATTTATTGTCCGTGTGCTTCTGATATACAATAAAGCTGTTAACAATTTTGCCAATGTGTTCTTTTCTCATTTCTTAAACTGAAGCTGTTCAGTTATGGTCCTATGTCAGATGTTCCAGATCTGTAGTTTTTATATGTCAATGGAACGTTGTCATCACGTTCAACACCTTTTACTAAAGCGTCATTTTACTATTGCCTATAGTTAACTGAATCAGCTTATAAGCATCAGGTGTGCCAGTTATCTAAATCAAATATAGCCTAGACTCTCCTGAGGTCTGATCTAGTACTTCAGAAGATGTGCTTATACAAACAGACAAACAGATGACACAAAATTTTAAAAATCATGGAATCGTATTCAGTTAGTCTTTTTACAGCTCCCTAAATATTTTAAATATTTTATTTTATTTTAGATTTATGAAAGTTAATAATGATATACCGTAGTCGTGGCGCAAACGCGACTGGACCCTGCTGTATGCGGGATATAGCGTGAAGTTGGAAACAAAAACTATACCTAAATAACTAAATACACAATTTCAAAAACACAACAATTTTGTATGTTCGTCAGAATAAGAAGTGAAATATCACATATATTCTGCCAAATTAACCAATATAGTTTGCACCTTGTATAAATTCAAAGCCTGTTTCCAAACATTTGTAGTCTATAAAGCCTATTGGATACGTGGATACGAGGAATACGCGACGCAAAATGCAATTATTCCTCTCGATTACAAAATTGGCAAATATTTTATAGCTAAAATGTCTACTCGATGAAAATGTGATATATGTATGTGTACGTATATTATTTTTAAACGATTTAAAAAAAATAAAAAATTAAATTAGCTTCACGCTATATCCCGCACACAGCAGGGTAGGCAGAGGGAACCTAGTGTTAAGACACTCCGTTCCCCACTTTCTGCCGAATTCTGGAGGCATTGCGTGTTGAGGGGCAGAACTCAACGCCGCGCTTAACCTCTACACCAGAGCGAAGAAATAGAAATATAAATTTAAGTAAATATTTCATCTCCTCGAGTGGGAATCGAACCCAGAACCAGTCGGTTTTGCAGTCACACCTCGTGCCGCTGTGCCACGACCGGCCTCATCGATTTATTACGATCAAATGGGCTAATCTTGTATGACAGATGTTTACATACATATTTTAATACATTTATAAATTATTGATTTGATTATTAAGTATATTGTAATTTATTTAATATTAAGAATAAAGAAATATTTTAATGGTTCGCCATATATTCATATCAAAACGAAATAAGGAGACACTAAGCGAGCACCAGTTAAGAGAGACCTTTGGATATACATTAACCTTTCTACACAGTGCCTACCAGACAGGTTAGTGAGGGATGACGAATATCCGTGTAAAATCGTGGTTCAAAATTAGAAATGGAGTAGGTTGGCGCAACGCCAGACTTCTTGCCCTGTTTGTCTTTGCGTTGGTACTACAGAGAATTCACCCCTAACAAAAAATCTAATTGAAAATTATTTGGCACAATTTACAACAATAACAACTCTTTAGTAGAAACGTAACTATAATCTATGTATATATATAATATAATTGTAACTCATCTATACATGGAAGATTTATAAGAAAAAATGTTATTGGGGGCGTTTATAAATGCAATCGAACACAATACAATGATTTTAAAAGTTTTTGTCTCATTGCCTGTGCGTCTGTTCACGGTAATCTCAGAAACGGCCTGACCAATTTAAATGCATTTTTGGACTGTTACATTTTGGCAAATTAACCAGTTAACAAATAAAAAACTTATGTCAATATAAAAAATTGCTCTAAAACGAGTGTTTTATAGAATTGATAAAAATTTTCCGCCGGTCGTGGCACAGCGGCGCGAGGTGTGACTGCAAAACCGACTGGTTGTGGGTTCGATCCCCACTCGAGGAGATGAAATATTTACTTAAATTTATATTTCCATTTCTTCGCTCTGGTGTCGAGGTTAAGCACGGCGTTGAGTACTGCCACTCAACACGCAATGCCTCCAGAATTCGGCAGAAAGTGGGGAACGGAGTGTCTAAACACTAGGTTCCCTCTGCCTACCCTGCTGTGTGCGGGATACAGCGTGAAGCTAATTTAATTTAATTTTTAATTAAAATTTTAGCTGTCATAGTGATATTGTCTTTAAAACGATAATGTCATATCAGGAAAGTAATTCATATGAGAAAATTAATAATTGTGTAGTAGAAGCCCTTAATTAATAAAGTTAATGTCCATTAATGATAACCGAAATTAGGTAGCGCATACTATGTTTTATATTTACGAACTGTTTATATTTTGTATCATAATTGCAATTTCTATTAACAATTCTATCAACAAATAGAATTATCCAAAAGTTGAACAAAAAAACTATGCACATAATTGTTTTAAACAAGCTGCCCGATACACTCACCAACCCCGTACAATTTCAATGACTAAAAATAACACAATTTCAGGAATCTATTATTGTTTAGACTTAGAGTATAAAAATTGATGATATATATATTTATATAGAGAAAAATTATATTATAAAGAGAAAAATTTTGTCGTGTTGAACGCTCTATTCATATATCAGATACTATCGGTTCGATTTAAGAAATTATTATATAATACTGGACAAACCATTTATCGAAGTAGGCAAAAATAAAAGAAAAACGGTAGAACTGGAGAGAACTTACAAAAACTAAGGCATAATTTCGAAATTATTTTAAGCAATTCAGTATTATTACAATTTAAATCAATAAAATGAATATTTTAGAGGCCCTCACAGTTTTAAAAAACGGGGGAGAGAGTAGATGTATGTAGCGATATTCAGGTGAAAAGTAGTTTTTAAGTAACTTCATGCTTTTTAAAATAAAACAACGCGCGATCACTATAAAATCGTTTATTAGAAAAAAAAATATAGCGTGTCGACGCAAGATATTTTTATACGATAGAAAGATACGCTAATATTTAAAATTGCTACTTTTACATGTGCTGTTACACAGCCTTATGTGTGCCGTGACCTCTTTTTTTTTAATAAAAAGGCGAAATGGCTACGTTACGTTGTTTGTACTCGGCAAGTCTGTACAACACGAATACTACTAAAATTTTGTACTTAACGATATTTGTTTTGTTTAGGAGAAATAATATATAAACATAATATATATGTATGTATATATATAAATACGGTGTCCACCCCTGGCCTGTAGATCGCACGACGTGGCCAGCACATTTCCAGTTTAATTTCCGTGCATGAATTGAAGCGTCACTCGCATTGGTGATTTTTCTTTTATTTTAGCGTCTTACTCCTTATATTGAGCATACTTCTCTCTAACCCCCTTAGACAGCCGCTGAGGATATTATGATATTATTTGCGCCTTTAGTGATCTTCCATGTCTGGCAACATATATTATGATGTCTATTATATATTAATATAAATAATAAATAATGAAGTGGTATACTTGGGAAGTATGTTCAGTAGAGATGGAAGATACGAGATGGATGTGGAAAAGCGTATTGCTGCCGGTAACAAGGTTAACGGAGCCTTAGCTGCATTGATGAGACGGCAAAACGTCAGCACAGCTGCGCGTTTGGCCGTACACAATGCACTTTTGGTACCGACTCTGTTATACGGCAGCGAAACGTGGGTATTACAGAAGAAGAATGAAAGAAAGATGAATGCTGTGGAGATGCGATCTCTTCGTAGGATATGCGGAGTCAGCTTAGCTGATCGAATCCGCAATGAAGAGGTACACAGAATGGCAGGTACGGAAGAACGTGCTCAGCTGGTTTGGGCACGTCGAACGAATGAGTGATGAAAGAATGGCAAAAAAGATTTATGATGGAAAAGTGAGTGGTAAGAGAGGTAGGGGGAGACCTCGGTTGACCTTCGAAAACACAGTATCAAAGCTACTGGAGGAAGGTCACGTAAAAAGCATGAGGACCCCCCGAAGGGCATGTATGAAGAGGTTGATGACAGTGGACGAGGCGAAAGAGGTATGTAAAGACCGTAGCGTTTGGCGCTCCGTTCTCTCTGACTACCCCGCAAGGGTTAAAGCGTGAAGCTAAGTTAAGTTTAGTTAAGTTAATAAATAATAATATGTCTGTCGGTTCATATTACTTTTCAAAAATTTTATTTAATCTTTATTTCTAATAGATCGCTGTTTCTATCAAAACTTATATATTATATATTATTATGGGTCTCTTCCAGCTGTCACCTTAGTTTTGGTTAGGTTCATCTCCAGTCCCTTCACTGGCTTGATGTAGAGACCATCATGCACTATTTTTATGAAATTATAGATAAATTATGTAATAAATACCATAAAAGTTGATCATTTCAAATACTGTGTAATAATATTATTACGAAGGAATCTAGGCATGCCATTGCATATTCAGCCAAGTTAAAACAAATGGCAACACGCCGTGTATTATATTTTACAATTTTGAGCTATTTTTGACTCTTTCACAACTACACTTTAACAACTTTTTTTAAGTTCAACATTTTACTTGGATAATTTTACCACTAAGCAAAATATATCAACCTATTAGGTAGGTATAATTTAGCATCCATATAGATCTCCTAGCCTTTTGTCAATGCAGTCGAACACGAAGCATTAATTAATAATGAACTTGGCTCACATTTCACATTTATGTTTTTGTTAAAATATAATTATTTTTGGAATGTGTTATTGACATTCAATAATAACAAATATAATAATAATTTTATTATTACAATAGTGTTAGCAAGTATATTGAAAACGCTTATAAAGTATTTTGACTTAATATTTTACTTAACTCACAGGTGTAAATAAAATTGGATATGGACAAAATATGTCATTCATATTTGTATATTGCTTTTCTTCTCTCTTCAATCTTTGCTTTTTCTCAAATAGTGAGAACGAGAATTTATTTTGCATATAGCAGAAAATATTATATAATATTAATGATTTATTATTGTATACTGTAGTAAGCGGATTTTTGCATTAACAAAGTAAACATAACCGTGTGTACCAAACTGGTGAAGCCGCGAGCAGAAAACTCGTTATATATTCGTTATAGATATAAATAAAATAGAAGTGTCTGTTTGTAATTTCAAATAAACTGTGCTTTTAAAGTGCGTATAATTATCTATATGATACTACATTTTTGTACATCTAGGATTTTTATGCGACTTACACTGTAATATAGAGGAGGTTGTGGAGCTACAGAAACTTTACGAGAGTGCGCGAGTACATACCGACCAGATAAGAAGCTATCTGTCTGAAGTAATCAAACACTTTTCTATTAAATATGACAATTTTTGCGAATGAGAACAAATAAAATCACAAACTGTTTAAAATTTTATTTGTTTAGTGTATAACAGTATACATACATAAGAGGAAATGAAATATTTGAATTAATAACTTTTTAACAAATAATATTAAATAAATTATTATTTTGAACAGGACATGAAACATATTACGTTGATACATTTTGTAAACTATCTGTGCAAAACTCTGAGTAGAGTTGAGCGAATCAACTCCGTTTTGTCGTATTTGAGATATGAATTTGAAATTTCTTGTCAAAAAGTAGTCTTTATCTTTAAAATCATCAAATGAATTATCTTTGCAAACTTTATAAAAAAAAAACATATAAAAATATATTCAGAATTCTGTAACTGTCTATCATTAAAATCATTAAAGTGTTAATGCTACAGCAAACACCAAATTCTAATATTATTAATATATTATTTGTATATTTTGGTAACTACATCACTTACAAGGCAATTAATAAACGACATTTTTAGGCAATATCATAAAATATTGTTATATTATTAGATGACGTTATAATACGTCTCGATTTTATTTTTGTAACGAAATACGGGATACTGCCACTGTAATCGGAATATATGATGCTGTCCTACTTTAAAGTAGGCTATTAATAACTGATGAATGTGTTATTTTAATCTGCTTTTATTGTTAATTTATTAAATATTAATAATTATTTGAAAAAACGTTATATGTGAGATATTTACAAGGGCAAGACAATAAAACAAAAAATCTTTTCGTAAGTCCCAGCAGCCAGCGAGCTAAGTAGGTCAAGGACGTACGCAATCCGCCGGGCGACCCCCTCTCCCAAAGCGTAAATCGAGCATGAAATACAACTGGAAATTTTGTGAGCAATCTAGCTTTGAATATGTAGGGAAAAATACCTTTTTAAGATATTTTTAATCACGCTAACAATGCCTGTGCCCACTATATCTATGTATATATTTTTTGGTATTTCATTATTTTATTCTTTGGTATTTGATTAGTTCTCAATTTTCAATGAATATACATAAAATCCCCTCTGTGTGTTACTAAGTTCTAGATCTTCTATAACAGCTGCTATATTTTTTATAGCCAATTACTAGTACCGAAATGAAGAAGTATCTCTAAATCAGTATTTCATTTTGCATTTTACTGATGATATGAAAATATGTTTAATAAATAAGTTAATTAAAGAATTGTGATACAAATTAAAATTAGTCTGTCTACTCATTTGTAGAGTTGAGTTGAGGCCAGTCGTGGCGCAGCGGCACGAGGTGTGACTGTAAAACCGACTGGTTATGGGTTCGATCCCACTCGAGGAAATGAAATATTTACTTAAATTTATATTTCCATTTTGGTAGTCTTCGCTCTGGTGTCGAGGTTAAGCACGGCGTTGAGTTCTGCCACTCAACACGCAATGATTCCAGAATTCGGCAGAAAGTGGGGAACTGGTGTCTTAACACTAGGTTCCCTCTGCCTACCCTGCTGTGTGCGGGATACAGCGTGAAGCTGATTTATTTATTTTATTTGTAGAAATATTTTATATATTAATTATATTATTATTTTATATAATTTAAGCAAAATCCAAAATAATTATTTACCATTGCATACCGATCATATTTACATCCACTTTGAAAACAACGTTCTTTTAGTTTTGTCTAGTTTTCTTATTTTTCCGCATCTTTATCCATATTTCCTTTAGAGGTGACAGTAGCAACGTAATATCAAATCAACCTATTCTCAGATTTTCGTCTTTATTGAAACACTGTCCGTGACATCCCGTCGCGGCTAGCGACTATTTTCGTATAAGACCGAAATAAACTTTTCTTTAGAGAACATATAAGTCAAATTTTATATTTTGGTTTAATATTGGATTCATTTTTTTTTCAGTAACTTGAAATTTATATTTGTAGCAGTTACATATATTCTTAAAATAGCTTAGATATCTAACTTCTATTTGAATACGTACAACTTCGTTAAGAAAATAATTTAATTAGTGCGTTTTCTTATTCTACATATTTATTTAAAGAATATCAAGAAGAACCGAGGTAGCCCTTTATAACTGGACTTTGCTATTGTCTTTTAATATTGTATTCTGATAAGTATTTTAAGTAACATTTGGGATTGTAACCTTCTTAGTACAACAAACATTATTTTATCCTCAGTATCTTTTTATCCTTATCTACTGAAACATATAAACTCCAATTTTCCTTCCGCCATTCAATTCAAACATTACACAAAAAATGTTATAAATATTCATACTGCAGTCGATATTCCACGACCGTTTAAAAAGGAGGCAATAAGGCGTTGGAGCAACTTATCAGAAAATATTCCTTTGAGAAAAGATTGCAATTTACGATCTTTTACATTCAAATATTTTTAAAACTGACTTAATATTGTATATAATGTTTACTAAAATCTGTGAACTAATATTTATAACATTCATGGGGTTTAAATTATTTTAATTGTGTGCGGGATAAAATACATAAATTATTTTTTATACATATACTAGCGACCCGCTCGCGGCTTCGCCCGCTTAAACTACTGAATTATTTACTTAATTTAAATTACTTTTTTTAGACAGAAATATGCTTACTATACCTTATATGCTGTCGCTGACTTTTTTTAGATCTTATTAAGAGGAATAATACCCGAATTAATGGTAAGTACTACATTATTTTCATATAGTACTTACCATTAAAGCAGCGCATACTTGAAAGTGTCCCAACGGGTAGGACATTGTACACATTTATCGTATTTATGTCAAATTACATTAAAATGTACATATAAACCTTCCTTGATAAATACTCCACCTGATGGTGAAAACCGCATCAAAATCCCTTGGGTGGTTTAGAAGAAAAAGACTTAGAAAGGTATAGACAGAGGCGGAAGGCGATTTTACTTTATAATATTATAGATAGATCAAAATTTATAAGTAGTATATAAATGTTACAATTACTTAATAACAATTATTACTTAAGTACTCAATAAAGTACTGTTCTGTTATGTTCTTTTTATTATGGCGTTCCGAGCATGCCAGTTGAGGTTTCTATAAGTAAAAGTCAAATTTTAAATATGTTTTGCTATTATTTCATCTCAACCACTGACATTAATTATTAAGAGACTACCAGAACTTTTTATCTAATATTTTATTTATAGACTTATATAGCTTGTGGATAGTTTTTATTAATAAGAAAGATAATTTATAATTATATTAGACATTCTAATTCTAATATAAAACAATAAGATTGTTACAACATAAAATGCACTGTATACGTCATTTATAATGACAGTATATGAAATTTACATCATGCATCACTCCATTTGAAATAGATTAAGAAAACAATACAATATTAATTCACTGCAATACCATATTTTCCAGAAATCGACTTGACACATGAATGCTTTGCTCATTTCACTTCATATCGTTACTGACTTTATTGTACAGGTAATAAATATGAAATAAAATTGGTATTTGTTTATTGGAATTATTCGAATTTGTATAAAAATCGTGTTAGTTATATTTTATACTGCAACGTCGGCAATTTGAGCAATTACGCACTTAATATTTTTTTTCAGTTTCACACTGTATCCCGTACACAGCAGGGTGGACAGAGGGAACCTAGTGATAAAACACTCCGTTCCCCACTTTCTGCCGAATTCTGGAGGCATTGCGTGTTGAGTGGCAGAACTCAACGCCGCGCTTGACCTCAACACCAGAGCGAAGAAATTGAAATATAAATTTAATTAAATATTTCATGTCCTCCATTGGGGATCGATCCCGCAACCTGTTGATTTTGCAGGCGTTGAATTCCGCCACTAAATGATTATGATTTCGGCGGAAAGTGGGGAATGGAGTGTCTTAACACTAGATTCCCTCTGCCTAGCCTGCTGTGTCCGGGATACTGCGTGAAGCTGATTTTATTTTGATTTAGAGGTTGTAGATTGCTGGGTGAAGTGTAAAATCGAAATCGAACCTTTTTCATATTACATGCATTTTTGTTTCGTTGCTAAAATGAGGCGCATTTTTATAACATTTCACTTTAACTATCTTATCCCATGATCGATGTTTTAAATTTTTAATCATTGAAAAAAGAGCTTCCTAAAAATAAATGTTAAATGCACTTTTGACAGCTGTCATCAGATTGTATGAAACAGTTCAGTTGAGTTCTTAATATATGGGGCTTTGAGCGTGCCAATTGAGAACACGCGAAGGAGATTGTACGAAAAAAAGAGACTATATTGTACAATAGGAAAATGCATGTCATTTTAAGAAACTATAGCACCTAATAAAAACAGTAAAGAATTTGTTAAAAGAAAAAAAATATAAATGTCAAAATTTTACAAAACTCACCCGCTTATATTGTTATTTTATAGCCAAATTATAAAAAATCTTTACATAAATTGTAGCGTATGTGCTAGTTTAAAAGCTGGAACATACAACCATCCGCAGAAACTTTCACATTTATACTATTAGTAGGACTGATACCTAGTTCGTATAAATTTTGAAAAGCATTAATACCTCTAATGGAAGCAAATAACATTTCTTGCAATTTCTATTAAAGGCGTATCTTCGCTTCACTTATTGTATCGAACGCCATTATAAATTTTACAAAGAGGAAGAATTTATAAAATATTTTTCTCGTAAACATAAAAATACGACGAGCACTTGTTACTAACAAGAGTAGAGTGAAGCACATCTATAATAGCTTACTATGATACTCTTGTAGCAACTAATTACGTGATGATAAGTTCTCGTTGGCAAATTTAAATCTGTGATGTTATTTTTTTTTATGGAAAAGGCAACACAAAGGAGCGTGCGGGTCACCTGATGGTTAATGATTACCGCCGCCCACGACCCCGTGCGACACCAGAGGAGCTACAGATGCGTTGCCGGCCTTTTAGGTGGTTTGGGCGCCGGAGCCCGGCATTACCTGATACGAAACGCAGTGGCATAAAGCCACTAGTTCACGCCAGTTTTAAATGCTGGGGGTGGTAATGATCCGGTCGAGTCTGCCCATGCGTGTTGCCATTGCTGGCGACGTGACTCTACCACACGTACTTTAGTCGCCTCTTACGACACCGCCAGTAACAGGATGATCTTATTCTAGGCCGGGTTCACACGGCAGTTAGCGGTGTCAAAACCTACAGCATATTGCAGAACTACAGGGTGTTTCCCGTAGACCTACAATTTTAAAATTTGACAAGAAGTGAGAACTTACAATTCAATGACACTGAAAATCTTTTATTACATATACAACAGTACCTAATATTGTTAACTTTATTGATCTTAACTAAAATTATAATTTTTCAAATTCTTTCAAAAATTAACTTTGTTTTTAAAATTACCTTCTTTTGTATTGTATTATTTAATACATGTAAAACGAGTGTCAACATTAAACGTAAGTTGTAAAATCATATATTGGAACCCACGATACAGGAATACCTAGTGTAGGTACCATCAGATGTAACGAAATTGTACATGTTATTTGTTAATAAATAAATTTTAATTTAATTTAATTTTAATTAAAAAAAAATTGTAGCAAATGACGCAAATTTGAGTTTGTCAACTTTTATACAACTCATAATTTTTTCTTTCCATTGACCACCGAGCGTTCCGTATTTTATTTCAGGAAGGAATCCTGAAATTGATACAGAACCCTCGGTGGGCGAGTCTAAGACACATTTCACTGGTTTTTTTAATGATGTGGTTACAGATTCTATATTTATTCTATAATAAAACTGTAAAAAATGTATCTGTACATTGAATATATATTATCAAAAAAAACGTAGAAATATTAAAAACAATAATTGAATACATATCTGATTATGCAATGTTTTTGTTACTGAACAGATGAACAATTCGCACATTAGTGCTCAACCTGATAATCAATTTATCAATAAAATGGAACCTACAACAATTTTTTTTTGTGTTTGTTGGTTTGTCATTTTTGTCTGTGCTTTTGTTTATAATAATAGCAGAATCGGCTTAATCGATAAAAATATTTTAAACCCACACCTAAAGAAATTCATCAAGATACCTCAACAGTTTAGTCGTAGGTTTTTTTTTCCATTTCACGATATTTATCTATACCTATATTTCGTGTGAAGCAGTTACGCATAGATACCAATGTCGTTAACACATAATACTACAAAAATACTACCATAGATTAAACAACTTTGAACTTTGCCGCCAATACCTGCGACTCGATTTCGGAATGTGACGTATGCGGCGGTTTCCTTTTAATAGAGTTACGTCTGCGTGCGTCGTTACTGACAATGGCGTTTTATTTTACAACGATAATTTTATTATTATTTTGTTTGAAAAAAACACTTTTTCATTTTTGGGATTTTTTAAAAATTATATTAGGCTTTTATAGAGTAGTTAAGACTGTAGTTTCATTTAACATGGTGCTGACAAAAACACTCTGTCAATGTAAATAAAGTATTTGGTTCGACAAACTTGCTGCAAATATTTTTTATTGAATTAACTGAAACTTTAGTTTTTATTACAATATTGTCTTTAAAATTATTATTAGAACACTAAAGTGATGCAGATTGGGAGAAGCCGCGAGCGGGTCGCTGGAATATAATAGAGTCTTAAATAAAATTCTGCAATATCATAATTACATTAATAAAAGTAATTACTTATAAAACTTTATATTTAATACAGTTATTTAGTTCATATTACTTTTTTATTATTCCAGTTTTAATATATAGCGAATATTGCTGTGTACGAAATATCTCATCATTACTGAATTGGAAATCATATTGGGTCTTCTTCTTCCTGGCATTAATCCCGGCTTTTGCCAGGGTCTGCCTTCCTACTTAACCTACTCCACTTTGCACGGTCTTTAGCGTCCTCGGTGGTTAGACCATTGGCTCT
Source organism: Heliconius erato x Heliconius himera (assembly GCA_013421005.1). Taxonomy (NCBI): domain Eukaryota; kingdom Metazoa; phylum Arthropoda; class Insecta; order Lepidoptera; family Nymphalidae; genus Heliconius; species Heliconius erato x Heliconius himera. The sequence goes on along the minus strand of JAATLQ010034945.1, from coordinate 129 downwards.
CATGTCCTGCATCACGACATCCAACCAGCGCTTCTTTGGGCGTCCGAGAGGTCTCACTCCAGGGACTGACATAGCAAGGCACTTGCATCCGACATAGTTCTTAGGCCGGCGCGTAACGTGACCAAACCA
>JAATLQ010034944.1:0-25683 GCA_013421005.1 Heliconius erato x Heliconius himera | reverse complement strand
AATAGTGATGATTGCATGGAGCAATATTTTTTAAAAAAAGATCTCATAATTTAAGTATGTTGTTTTTGAGAAGATATTATTAATTTATTATTTAGTTTAATTTTCGTGATTTTTATTAATAAAAGAACTATCCGCCTCTAAAATATATAAAAAAGAATTTAAATAAAATAATATAATATGATTGGTTTAAATAATATGAGATTGTTAGAATTATTTACTTAAAATGACTAATATAATTTAAAAAAAACATTACTTTTTAATAAGGATTATTAAATTGTTTTTATTTAATAGTGCATTGTTATTATTTAGCATAATTTTCACTATTACATCTCATAATATAAGACTGTCTCTTTCATAACTTTTGGTGGCTCTTTCAATACCGAAATGTTATGAAAGAGCCAAATGACACATTTTTTTAAAATGAATAATTTATTGCTTTTTTATTGTATTTAAAGCTTATTTTGTATGAAATTATCTAGTTTAATAAATGAATAATAATTTGAGAGAAAAAAAACTTAATTTCTTTAATTAAAAGTATATTTTTTTGCTTCGTTTAGTAAACTGGCTCTTTCATGCCACCTCTCCCCTACCTCGACACCGGAGCGATGAAATGGAAATATAATATTTTAAATAAATATTTCATTTCCTCGAGTGAGGATCGAACCCAGTCACGTTTACAGTTACACTTGGTGCCCCTGTGCCACGACTGGCCTCATATTATTGATATGGTTTTTATATGTTTGTTGTAAATTCTGAATTTTTAATCACATTTAATTATTTGTTTATTTAAGCCAACATCAGAATATAAAGTTCACAAAAATTAGAAATTTTAAAAAATATTATAAAAAAACTTAATTAAGTTTCCACACAAAAAATTACAAAAAAGTCATAATAGAGCAAAAAAAATACCTACATTAAATAATTGTATTTATTTTACACGAGCCTTGCGTTATTGTAGAGTTAATCTAATATAATAATTAATAAATCAGTCCAATATTTAAAAGCATTAACATAATACCAGAGATTATTCAATCAATAAAAGTAGAGGCCACAAGGTAAACGAGCTCACTAGTCACCTGATGGTAAGTGATCACCACCGCTTACCAACTTTATAAGTTGTAGGTTAGGTGCCTCTCTCGGGGATATGAATTATAACTAATTTTCCACTCGGGCAAGACAAAACGCGGCGTCGAAAGGCAGTACACTACCTTTATATAGAAATATTTTTTATGAACTCGACATTGTATCCTTCATTACATGGTAGGCAGAGAGCTAACAAACGAACGAAACAAAAAATATATTTTTTTATTGAATCATTGCTTCCTGAGATTAGTGCGTTAAACCAAACATACGAATAAGAATTATATCTTCATGTGAAATTAAATTTAGGTACAAGTATATAGAACTTTATATCCTTTAAGAAATCCCTGCAGAGAGAACCTACTGGTAAGACAGTCTAATTTTCCGTCCATTTTTGGAGATATTGCGTTGAGTTCTACACGGCGCTTCGTCTCGTTACCAGAGCGAGGAAATATTTTAATATTCAATATATTATTCTTACAATTACTAATATTCCACATCAACTATCAGCCAACAAATAAGGGTTATAATAAGGGACAGTGTTTCCGGCGGAAGTGCGGTTACTTTGATAATTGATAATCGATATAAAATTGAAGGCACTTGACAGATTAAATATAAAAGCTATTTATTGATATGATTGACACATAGAGAGTATTGAGTGGTCTCTATTATTTATTAATGACATACATTTTTTTAATAGAAACGATTATTTTTGACATTTATTACAATAAATAGCTTTTTTCGTTGCTTCTCCTGTTGTAATATAACTAAGAATTGTGTATGAAACATGATAATTCCAAGTCTCCGCGGTAATCCTGAACGAAGGTACAGTAGGTTACCACAAAACGATTAGCGTTATATTAAAATCACATTTAATTTTTTTAGTAAAAGGACTATCTAACACAAAAATATTACTTTTTTGAGCTCGAAACAATAGTTTTTGATATAAGTGCGTTCAACCAAACAAACTCTTTATAATATTAGTTTGTATATTTTTAACAACAGCGTCCTACGTTCTTATCAAACTATGCACATCGAAATCCTTAAACCAGTTGTTTTCATCTCTGTAATGTAACGCTGTGTTGTTGTACGACGATAAAGTTGGACTTCATAGGTAGATATATTTACATACGACAGAGTATTATATACTACCACATACACATTTACAATAAAACACTACACGTACGAGAACTGAAGTCAAATATATTTTCCAAAATCCAAACAACTACTTCCTTAATTAGTAGCGACAGTGGAGTTCGGGTTTGAATACGCATTGAAGGGTCCTTTTCCATTTCATACCATTCAAAACGCAATCCGAACGAATGTTTGCAAACGATTTCTCCACAAAGGCGCCGCGACAAATCGAAAAGGGTACACCCCTACACCCCTCGCAATTTGCTTAAAACAAGCGAGCTTTGTCTCGTAACCGCCACAATACGTCTAGAACTAAAAGTATTATTCTCTCCGCAGGCACTTGTCGAGAATGCAGCCGTTTCAATCGACGGCGCGCCCTGAGGGCCCGCGCGAGTCCTCCCCCGAGAGGGCCAAGTCCCCGGACACGCCGACGGCCCCGACCGCACCTGTGCTGAACTTCTCCATAGCGCGCCTGATGGAACCTGACAGAAAGAAGTCTGTCAGTCCTGAACTGCCTCCTCCACCAGGCTTCCTATCCTACGGTGCACAACTTCTGGATTCCGCATTTAAACAGTATATTCCAGCTGCGAGGCGGCAACTCGTATCTCATTATCCACTACTTTATTACGGCCCAGACCTGGTCTCATTAACTTACGCCCACCAGCTACACTTGCCTAGACCTCCGCCAGTGCAGTCTCCAGTTCAACGACCTCCAAGTCCTCGAGCTCCAGCAGCAGACCACGCGGTATCATCAACTACAGGCCCTACTCCCTCCCCCGCAAAAAACAAGAGTTTCGCTTGTGGTGATTGTGGTAAGGTGTTCAATGCTCATTACAACTTGACGCGGCACATGCCCGTCCATACTGGAGCTCGACCGTTTGTTTGCAAAATTTGTGGCAAAGGTTTTCGACAAGCTTCCACATTGTGCCGTCACAAGATCATACATACTTCAGAGAAACCGCATAAATGTTTGACTTGTGGGAAAGCTTTCAATCGTTCCTCGACACTTAACACTCACGCAAGAATCCACGCCGGGTACAAGCCATTCGTCTGCGAGTTCTGTGGCAAAGGATTTCATCAAAAAGGCAATTATAAGAACCACAGATTGACACATAGCGGGGAAAAAGCGTACAAATGTAACATTTGCAATAAAGCATTCCATCAGATCTACAACCTCACATTCCACATGCACACTCATAATGAAAGAAAACCATTTACATGTAGCATATGTGCTAAGGGTTTCTGTAGAAATTTTGATCTCAAGAAACACACAAGGAAGCTTCATATGGGAGTCGGCAGTTCTAACAATGACTCTTCTTTGGACACCCAAGATGAGTCCACCCAGGAAGCGACAACCAGTCCAAGCGAAGAGACCAGCAGAGCTGCTTTCAGGCCATTTCTTGGATCTACTTACCCTAGAATCCTGGATCCAGCGCGGATGACGGCCCCAAATACATTCTTCTCAAAACTCTTGTGACCCGAAAACTATTTTAAAAACTATAACGAAAATAACGACTAAGCGATTTGAAGATGGATTTGATGGAATTTAACAAATTACCTATAATATTATTTACTATGTAATTGTAAATATCCAAGAAACCATTGGACAGTAGCAAATATCTTATATATAGATATATATTCTAAGAACTGGCATTACGAATGTGAGCTGAAGTAGAAATTCTCCAATTATTATTAAAAAAGGTTTATTTATTAAAATGGTTAAACGACGGTATAATTCTAATTATAGATATAAAGCTATGTGTATGATTGTGATAGAAAATTGTAAATAGATTTCTTGTAAATAGCGACAATTTTATTTGTTAGAAAATTCCGAAATATAAGACAAAGTTATGAAAATTGATAAATATGTAATTACGTTAGGCGTGAAATCTATTACTAGAAATATTCTAGCAATATTTAATACTAGAAGGGTTATATTACATAACCGTTACATCTTTTAATATAACTTCAATACTTTAAATTTAATTCTGAAAGCTAAATAATCTTAGATAAAAATAAAAATAAATAAAATAATAACCGTATTCATGCATTATTAAAAAAGATACAAGTTCAAACACCGATGCGATACAAAATAATCAAAAATAGTTTAAGAAATTATATATAGAAATTAAATATACATAGATATTGTAAATGTTTTCTCATAGTTTTAAATATATATGTGTATGTATGTATGTTTGTCTGTGCTTCGTGACTATATAGACTATAGAGTAGGATGAAACGTATTGTACATAATGTTCATAGCGACCGCAATATGAGTGTACCTATTATAATGAGATTATAAACTATTATCAAAATTTATTTGACGTTTTATTTATTATTTATAAGTTCTATAAGCAAATATAATATTAACTTAAATTTTTAGCTTTAAATATCTTTATACTAGAATACACTAGCTAGTGTTACACACTCTGTCGATTCGGAGTCGGAGTTTTAGAAAAATAAAACACCGACTAAGTCTAAGTAGGACTGCGCACGATAGGTTCCGTATATCTTATCATATCTGAAAAATCTATGAAAATTAAAAACTATTGTATGGCATGGTAAATGATGGGGCCAATAAAATTTTACAAAAAAAATATAAAAGCTACATGACTCACATTCAATTATCAAATAAATGAGAATAGTTTGCGATACTTACTTAATCTCAAAAAATCTGTAAAGGAAAATATTAATATTAAACATTCCTACGAATACATTTTGAACTATGGATCATCGAGTTTATAGGTTTTCAATATTTTTATATATACTTTAAAATATAATATATTCAAAATGAAAATATTATTTACATAAACTGCCTGCAAGTCTATTGCCACTCAGAGGAACTCATTCAATCCGACAACAGGTAAATCAAAACGAGGCTGAGATTCACTACTCAATACATATCTAATGTCTAGAAAATTTAATGGAAAATCGGGATCTTCAGCATCTTGACACTATCGAAGTGTCTTGGCACTACAAATACCCTCTGCCTAACTTGCAATTTGCGGAATGCAACAGAAAACACAACACAACTAATAACGTTATTTTACCAAGCTTTATAACGTAATTTGTTTTTCTATATAGCATAATCAACGTTTACTTAAACACGCAAATTAAATACTAAAACCGACCGTTTAAAATATTCCGTTATTAGAACCCCCGATTACCGTCGCAGTGGGTGTTACTGCTCACTGCTTTGTCAATTGAACAGTCAAATTGTAGCCTTGACTCGCCCTTGACTGTGCGCTGAACGAGCCAGTAGTTCTCAATCTTTTTATAAGGCAACTTTTTTATGTATACATAGCAGGGTAGGCAGAGGGAACCTCGTGTTAATACACTTAATTCCTCAATATATACTGCCCAATTTTATATATATATAAAAAAAATATTCATTTCATTAATTTGTCGTAGTAAAAAGTTTTTTTTTATTTACATGCAAGTATTTATTGTGTGAATGCAAAACTTGTCTCATACTGTATTTACAATACTGTTCTCAAAATTTTAATCTTACTATAATTTTTAGAAAATTTAAATAAAAACACGAACACATAACCCAATAAAATGTTGCATAAAATTATAATATACTTATGTTATGCAAGAAATATATATTTTTAAGCTTCACGCTTTATCCAGGCAAGCAGGGTAGCAAGACAGATCGTAATGCAAAACGCTACTGTAAAATACTCATAATATAAAATAAATTAATCTTGGAGGAAATAAATAATGATAACTGTAATGAAAATAGTATTAAAATATATATAAAAAGTATTATATTAAAGATATAAAAAAAGTATTATAATTTATAATATATATAAAAATATTAAATGTATTTTAATTTCCCCGCTCTAATAAACAAAAGCGCGGCATTGAGGTCCACTACTTAACAAGCAGTATCTAGAATTACAGACACAGTGGGAGGCCCCCCGGTTACTTAACAGTCTCTATTTAACTAAACTGTCAAATTACAGTAGAACCAGTAGAGCCTTGAAACTAAACTATTTCATTTAAACATTTTTTCATACTATATACCATTAGGTAATAATGAAATATTTTTAACAAACTTACAACAAATAAAAATAAAATTAATTACTAAAATTATTAAAAATGGAAGTTTGACAACAAGTGCCCCACAAACCAAATACGGTAACACGAGAACGAGTAATAATAATATAAATAATAGAGCTCGCTGTGCTTTTGTCACACTCGCGGCACACGTCTCCACGCTGCCAGAACAGCTCCTGAGTCGATCTCCGCCTTAATTAAACTACAACAAAGCTTTAACGGACTTTCTGACTTTCAAATGAACAATAGAATGAAAAAAAAAACAGCATATTTGATTGTGCCACCAAAATTTCTCGGTGCAATGGTGTATTGATTACGAGCTTTTGTACTATAAGTTGAACTTTTTTTAGCTTCTCATTATATCCCGCACATGCTAAGAGGAAGAGGGAACCTGGGAACCTAGTGTTAGGATACTCCACCGCACTAAACTTTTCGTCGCATTCTGGAGGCATTTCGTGTTGAGTGGCGGAACTCAACGCCGTACTTTATCTCGCAACCAGACCGAGGAAATGAAACTATTAAATATCATTCTCTCAAGTGGAAATCAAACTGGTTGCGTTAACAGTTGCACGCCCGTTGCACGTGTGCCCCTACACCACGACAATTAAATTTAACAATATTTCAAATCGCCGTGTTTTGGTTTCACATGCGCTGGTCAGAGGTCAAAGCTTCATTTAAAATTGGGCACCTTATTGGCAGTCTTTAAACATACTTTTTCAAACTTCTTGCAAAATTGATAGTACCGGAAAAATTTTTGAACGATTTGTTGATTGATTAACTCGTTTTAAAACATATCACACTAAAATTTACGTATCTATTTGGTTATTTCTATTTTGACTGTATTCTGTTAAAAAAAAAAGGATATTTTCCTTCGGTTTTATTATTATTATGATTTCTATTTCTGGAATTTTTCTTTCAAATTTCGTTTGTGAACCCCCTGAGCCTTAAACCAAAGGTGATCCATTTCCGGAATTATTATTATTGTTTAATAAATATGATTACGTTTTTATTCCAAGCGATTGTTTGGCCGATTACAAAACGTAGTAGAAGGTGCTCATGCAACAATGCGTTTTATAAACGTAACGACCAAACTGCTTCAAAGAAAATTTTAAGGCAAGGCTAGTTCTCCCAATATATAGGTAGTTTTTAAAATTGTGGCACCAAAAATCTAACTTTTCTGATAGATGTTGTCATCTATCAGCACGTCAATTCGCATAAGCGTAATGATAGTTAGGTCAACTAATATATAACAGCATCATAACATTTTTTTTACAACATTGGCGCAGTGATTTGTGCTGAACTGGCACGTTCGGAACGCAATAACCAAAATACATCGACAGCATTTTTTAGGCTATCGTTATAAAAAAAATACGTCATAAAACCAATCAAAAAAAGTAGAGCACTTTAGTCATGACAAACAGTGGAATAACAAACTGAAGCAAGCACGAACATGATTCTAAAAACCAGTAAAATGATGGATCTTTGATCGACTGAAGCAATTTGAAAAGTTGGCACGTTATCTTCCGTTACGACCACACTCTGTCTATCATCTTGGCATCTCACGAACGCATATCTGCTATCGAACAGTCGAAACTGATGAACGTAAAACGCTGACATATGGCAGGTTCTTGAAGATAGAAAAATTTTCAAAATTCCTACTGGAATGGAAAACAACGAGATTTAGGATAAGGCAAAAATAGTCGTATTAAATATGTAAACAAGATCATATTTTTGCAAAATGAATATTGAAAGTTTTTGTTAAATAATAATTGTAAGCTACACATGGAACATTTTGTTAAAGTTTAATGAACTAAAGTGCTTAATATTAAAAAATGTTGTATTCCTTGTTATTTAATTAAAAAATAACAAAAAGCACTTTAAAATTAGTATTTTAGAAATGTAAACCCAAAATTGATCAATAATCGTGGCGAAGTGTTCAATGCCCACTCGATCTGGTAGATAAAGTGCTTCGTTGTCGTAAAAAATTTTTTGCGGAAAAAGTGCGAAGCTGTTTTGTTTTATTATATATTTACCATATAAATGGAGTTATATATTTTTTTTTTATTTTAAAAACAACAAAATTCATCTTTTATACAATTCCTTTTCATGTTATCAACAAACTAGCGATCTACTCACTTCTGGCATAAAAACCGTACACCACCGCAGTACAATAGAAAAAAAATAATGAAAAAAAAAACAATAAAAAACTCAATTACTTAGGCAAAAATACCGCGGGCTGTAGCCGTCAAAACAATAAATACTATTCATTTGACGAAGGGCGGTTATGAGGAGCATATTGCGCCCCTCGCCCTTAGCGGGCCCTCTACCGGGCTCGAGGCGGAGCACAATGAAACGATCTGCGACTGCGATCTCTTAACACGCACCACAGACTAATTTACTGATGTATTACGTTTAATACCTATTTGTATTAAATTTTGAGGTGGAATGGTGTCTTTAAAAAAAGATAAAAAGTCCATTTAGAAGGCTAAGGAACTATTGATTTTCTTTTTTATGTTTTTTTTAGCTTCACGTTGTAACCCGCGCACAGCAGGGTAGGCAGAGGAAACCTAGTGTTAAGATACTCCTTTACGCACTTGCCGCCGCGCTCTGGAGGTATTGCATGTTGAGGGGCGGAACTCAATACCGCGCTTTGCATCGACACCAGAGCGAAGAAATGAAAACATAAATTTAAATAATCTCCTCGAGTGGCAATCCAACCCGTTATGACAATCGATTTTACAGCCACATTTTATGCTGCTGCGTCACGACTGGCCTCATTTAAATTAATTTATTTAAAAGATTTAATTTTTATTATTTATGAAAAAATATCATAAAATCAGCGTCAAATACATGTCTTTTTAAAATGTAAAAATATCATCGTTATATCTATAGGTACCTATTACTTTTCTTAAATTGATCTATTAAATGCCGAATAATAAAAAGGACTGATATCTGCCGTTTGACACGCTATAAATAAATCTTTTTTAGATAATATGCAGGAAAATCTGGGAAAATTATGGAAGAACCACATTCCTTCTATAAAATTCTGTTAAAAGGAAAATTAGGAAATAATAACTTTTAAAAAAAAATCACATCTGAACGCCAATGATTCTTTGTCACGGTTATAATTTTCCAGTGGCGAAATGGATAGAATTAATAAAAAAACACTATACTAAGTTTTTACCTTGTCATATTTAAATTTTTCTAAGCTTCAAGCTTTTTGTAGTGCTTGAAGCTTTGATTATAGGACAATGGTAAGTACAACTTATAAAAATGAAATTAAACAAAAAAAATAATTACTAAGTTATAAAAGTTAGTAATAATTGTTTTTGTATGAAATACCTACAAATTTTCACGTAAACACGACACGACTGTAGACACGATGATTGTGCGTTCGATTCTCATTTGAAGGAATTAATTATTTTCATTTCCTCCCTTTGCTCCCTCTATTGAAAATTAGGCGAAAAGTAGTAAACAGAGTTTCTTAACACTACCTCGCCTACTCTGACGTATCCGGGATACAGCGTGAAAATTAAAAAAAACAAATACAACTTGCTATTTACCTAAATTGGGGTGTTTTACCAACTAAACGATTATTTAGTTTAAATTGTTTTGTACAAAAACAACCCCCTTGTCGATAAATTCATACACAGCCGTAAGTCCACTCGAGCGAAGTTAACACAATGTTTATTGCATCATTATTAATATACAGCCACTAACTAGGGTTGTTATGAACTGAGGGTATGTTTTAATACAAATTATTTTATTACTTGTTTGTACTTGAACCTTGATTTAGTTTTATTGATATATTTTTTGTTTATAAATCGTTGTAAAAAAATGCGTTTTGTTTATTTTAATTAGTTTATTTTGTGATGATTTAAATGTTAGGCAATAGAAATTTAAATATTATTGTTAGTGTAATTTATTTTAGTTAAACAAAGAATCAAATAGGTCGTCTTCGTGGTGACGACAGCGTTTGATTGTGAATGCAACGGTTGTGGGTTCAATCCACTCAAAGGAATTATTATGATTATTTTTATTTCGTTGTTTAAGCAAGAAAACAAAACGCGTTCTTGATTTGACTTCCACTGAAAGCTGAAAGATATGCTAATAGATCTGAACAGTTTACTAATTTAAAATTATAAAAATAAAATTATGTTTAACAAATGTATGTAAATCTTGCGTGGAAAGGTTTTCATATTTGAGTATCTACGTCCCAAAAATATTTTGAATTTGATTTGTTTGTAGTAACAAAACTACTTTTTTTATAAGCTTTGGAGTGATAAAGACTAATAGCGTGGTTAATTCTTGCCTTTTTTAAATAAAAGTTGAGTTAGTCAGTTTCTAATCCTACGACATATTTTACATTTTACATTCTACAAATTTTAATTATACGATTTCTAAAATAGATGGAATTAGTAGTAATAGTAAATTTTTATTTTGTATAATCTGTTTTCTTTACTTTTGTAAACAACTCATATTTTTCAAGACAAAAATCATATTGCATATACTTATAACTATACTAAAATTTGTCAAATACCTATGAGAGAATACAAAACAGAAAACAGAGAACGCAAAATATTTTTTTCTTAACATTTTATTGCTCAAACATGATATTTAATAAAAAATAATGTTGTATGGACCATGCAATATAGGTTTTATAATTTAGAGAAATAACATTGTGTGTGTGGAATAATCATTTTGCGGTATGGTAGGTTGAAGTCAATTTCTTAAAAGACATTTGTGTTGAATCCTAGAAAATTATTAGATTTGCCCCATTTGCATTGATTGATACAAACATTTTTCGCTATTTCACTGAAAAAAAAAAATACCTAAAAGTACCAATACCAATACATATATTATATAAATATTTTTATTTTATATTATCCTTTATATCTTGAAAATGATAAAACTATGGACCATGCAATATAAGATAAAATTTTTTTGGCAATGACCATTTCTATCGACTTTTTTGAGGTAATGTTTAATTATATTAAAAAAAGTTTTCGTTTCGGTTTCGGCTGAATCTGAGAGCAAAGCCGAAAGCTCAGTTTCGGTTTCGGCTGAAAACATTGTTTCGGTCGGACACTAAAAAATACCAATAAAATCAACTTATAAATTACTATTGACTTCCACCAACAATATCTAAGAGCGGAAATTGGGTTTTCTATTATATAAAGGCACAAAGCAATACCGCTTATTTCACCTATAACATACATACATATGTATTGTGTTCATACATATGCTGTATCTCACCGTTTAAAAGGAATGAAATAAAGTTTCCCTAAACTGTTGAAATTGTGCAAAATACAAGTTTTTCTACAAATCTATTAACAATAGTGTAATCCGTCTGTGTGTCACAATACGCGATAAGCCTATTAGTGATCTGTTTGTTCGAGTCGCGAGGGTGGACGGTCGACACGAATCACTCAAAAATAATAGATCTGGACGCGCAAAGAGTTCCATTTAAAATATTTAATAATTGCAATAGTCAAAGATTTTATTGCATTAATCAATCATTATTGACAAAAAAATCTTATCAGTCATTGGTTAGTCAGCCACGTTCTCAGCTCAATACGGCGGCCTTAAAATAGTTATAAACTATTAAGTTTTAATAAGTTTTAAATACATTTAATTTTCATATCTTTTCTGCTTTTTCTCACGATTTGAACGTTATTATTATAACATTAGGTGATTTACAGTGTTTTTCTTTTCGGCTTCACGCTTTATTCCGCAAATGTCAGAGAAGATAGAGCGTAAGCAGTGTTAAATATTCTATTCTCTGGTTTCCCGAAATCAAAACATTCGAGTAGTGAATAAATACTTCGAGTATGTATATATACTAATATACTCTTATATGTATAGATTGTATACCCATTTAAGAATCTGTAGGAAGCTCCGGAAACATCGTACAATGCTGCGGATTTGCCCGGATTACGCGCTCTACGAATAGACTCAATTCCGGTTTACTAAACAACATGAAGTTTCGTCTTCGCCTTTGATATGCCGTGATTTTATTTGCACCTTTATGTAGAGACGTGTCATGGAACGATGATAGGCTTCAATAAACAAGTATTTTTATATAGTAAATATATCTATCTATTGTATAATATATGAAACTTCTCCACAGCCCTATAGGTTAGGTATATAAGAGGGAAGTGTCTTTTGTCAGGGAAAACAACTACAAAACCTTTTTAAATTTTGTTATATTAACAAAAACGTAATTAATATACAAAATTGATGTTTTAGAAAATATATATTTTCGTTTAAACCATCAATTTTATCCGCAATTGATACCAAAACATTTAATATGCGGGTTGACTCCCTTGTCTCTTTACTACCGAAGCGGCGACAAGATTTCTAATTTCCCACTTTTACACTCACAACTTCGACAGATACCTAACGAGGTTTTATCAGACAAATTCCAGGGCTCCCAGTTCCTGCATCGGACAGGCAATCGCCCCTTGCTATCTGCCCGTACGGTGCGACACCACACGGCGACGCGACGCGGCCAATTTGCTGGAGTAGCTTCATACATCTCAGCGTGACACCTCGTGTCGTCAACACTTCTCCTTATTGGAATTTACGTGTGGCTTGGGAATTAGATTTTTATTTTTGCTTTTTATTTGATGCCGTTGTGGCGCAGCGTGACTGTGAGCACGATGGTTGTGGGTTTGACTCTAGTGTGAAGACAAAATGCGGAGTTGAGTTCTGACGCTCAATACATAATGTCTCGGAAGCTATATTGTGGGGAACGAAGTATCTACTAGATTCTGCCAGCTAAAGTAGTGCTAGTGTATATATAGATATGCAGCCCTAATCATATTATAATAATGTTTTTAACATTTTAAAAGTGTTATTTCACACTAAGGGAAGAAAAATACTTCGACTTTTCAGGTCGGTTTCCAGGAGGCGCGGGTTCGAGTCCCGCTACGTTAAATTTTTTAATAAGTATTATAATAATGTGTTTCTTCAAATTTTCAATATGTAACAATCACAAAGCTTCAACTGCGTAACGAAGTTAGATGACGATTAAAACCTATTATAAACCACAGCCACAGCTACCGCGCCGCATGTCCGGAAAAAAAATTATAATGTCTTACTCGGAACTCTTAGAACGGAAGCGACTTAAACTTGGGCTTATGCAGTATTATACTAGTCTATTATATAATTACACCCCGTCGGTCCGTCTGTTGCATTGTCCGCCTATTTTTGTGGGTGTCGGTACAAATCAAATGGTGCAATTCATTGAGAAGTGTTAGAATTTGTGATATTTTTTGCCATAGGTATACGGATTATCCACGCATTTTATGGTTAGCCTAAATTAATCTCTTACTAATGTTGTATACAGTACTGTACGTTGTAGTTCAGTTGTAACGTGTGTATTTGATAGAGATTATTTGAAATGGTAACGAATTCAAAGTTGCTCAAGAAAATTGCAGGGATTTTCTTAAGGTGTGTTTATCTCTATATAAAAGTAAAGTGAAATGTGGTGGCTTAAAAATGTTTCAAAAATTATATAATGGTGTGTGCCTACCTACTCCGCTATTTGCGGGATACAGCGTGAAGCTAAAAAATATTCGTAAAAATGTTGTACGTTCTAAATACTATTATTTTTTTTATTTGGTTATAATTAATTTTATCAATACTAGTTCCTTTTTTCTTTACAATTTTATATGAATGAACCATGAGGCAGTCCACCTCCATTCAAGCATTACGCGCTTTATGCAATAATCTGCCGTAAATCCTTGCACAATTACTTCCGTTCAACTCAAGGGCTTGCGGTTCGAATCCGGACTCATTCAATGACAATATTGAGTTTTGGCTTAATATTATGATATATATTTTTTTATATTGCACCTTTTGTATTATTTTCTACATTATTTGCTGTATATTTGGGATGAATGATATGAGAGTGTCTAATAGATAAATTGTAATCTTGGAATATTCTCTATGTAATATGTGATATTTGCCATTGAGGCCAGTCGTGGCGCAAAGGCACAAGCGAGCGGATTACAATATGACAGATTTTGGGTTCGATCCCCACTCGAGGATATTTAAGTACCTATGACTACCAAATGTTTTAAAGTCTATAAGTACATTCCAAAAGTGGTTTCCAAAAAGAAATTTTGAATACTAAACTATACACAATTAATCCGGTTAAAATCGTTTCATTATTGATAAATGCAAAATATTCTCCTATATTTTTTCTGCATTAAAATCAAAATAATAATATTTAACAGAATAAAAATTATATTGATTTTATTGCAGAATAATTACAGGAAAATATTTTGCGCCATTACTACAATTCAGTGTCAGTACTACAGATACCTACTTACATTACTTACAGACAAAAAAAGGTTGCCAAAATTTAGTTAATGATTCAAGAACAGCGTTCTTATTGCAGCTCTCACACTCAACGCTCTCGAGTGACACAATAACCCCGCCACGTTCAAGACGACGACATCTGTCTCAAGTGCTTAATACCTTTAAGGATATTTATTTTGGTGGTGTTTTTGACAGATTTTGTTATTTAATAAAGTCTATCTAACATTTTATATTTAAGCTCTTCACATAAGGATTTCATATGTAGCCTATGTCTAATACAGATTTCACAATTTTCTCGATGTTATGTTACTTATTTATATGAAACTATTTAACCGGAATAGTCACTGGTCCGAGTCAACCGAGTCTACTATCACTGTAAATCCGACGATTGTGAGTTCGATTCCCACTCGGGGGCATCAATTATTTTCTTTTCTTCTCTCTGGTACAATGATAAAGTATACAATGAGTACGTTGCTTATTGAATATAGAACTCAATACTCAATGTCTCGACAATTTTGTGTAGTGTCTTAACACTAGGTTCCCCATTGCCTACCCCACTATTTACAGAATACAGCGTGAAGCAAAACAAAAATTTAATATCCTTGCAATATTAAGTAGGATTTGTTTTATTAGATTTTAAAGGTATTTATTATTTCTAAACTTATAAGAAGATAAAGTTACATTAGCAAAATCCGCATAATCCGCGCACCCTCTAACAGACATACATACATATGTCTTAACCGGTTCCAGCAAACATATTATAATTACTCGCAAATATTAAATATTGGCTCAATTAGAGAGGGGCCGCGTCCCGCCGGGAGGCGCGCATATGTCGCTACTGTTTACTTCATTATTTTGCGTATTGTACAGTTACTTTTCTCTATTAATATTGATGCTTTATTGCTATATATTCTTTTATTTTTTATATTTTCTATATTTTTTTTTAAGGTTTACGATGTATTCCGCAGGGAGCACAATTTTTGAAACCTTCCATGTTGGGTGACGGACCGCCGCGTTTTATCTTTCTACAAGTGAATCAAAATAACTCATAGCCTTGAATAGAAATCGAACTCATAACCACCATTCGTAAGTCAACGTTTATTTTCAGAAGCTGTTCGACTGCGATATGGCGTCTTTGTACAATTTATAAATGAATACCTACTTAATATGTAAAGTGTGAATTTTTAAAAATAAAAAACAAAACAAAAGTAATAGTATATGTAATTTAGATTTCTATCGAACGCAGTTATCAATAGTTATTTGAAGTTATTGGTGAAGTCCCATTATAAGTTTCTCATGGTTGTAACAAAAGTAATTTCCGTCACGCGCCGCCCCGCGGTCTCGCCGCCGCCGTCCGCCGCCCTCCGCCGCCCTCCCTAGCGCCCTCGCCTCGCCTCGCCTCGCCTTTAACACATTATACAGGTAATTTAAAAACGTTAACCATCTGATTGAGGTCGTACATAGGTACACAGGGACACAGCGTGGGACTATAAAAGTGACGAAGTGGTTTCGATTTCCACCTCTGATAATAAGACAAAGCGCAGCGTTAAGTTCTACGCGCAATGTCTCGATTGTTGGCGGAATGAAAAAAGAGTAAGAGAAGGAAACTTAGTGTTAAGACACTCCGTTTTCCATGCACAGCCAAATCCAGACATTGCATGTTGAGTGGATATAGGTACAATATATGTTCCTACCTTATAAAAGAGAAGAAGATAAAAAAAAACAATAATTAATACACTTACACAAAAAAAATACCGGATATTAAATAATAAATAGAGATTTTCTCCTCCATTAACTCGAAGCCCCTACGAGGGCATCGGAGGGCAATACTCTAAGTAACCGAATGTTTCGATCAAACCGACCGTTCTCTACACTATATCCCGTGCTCATCCACAAATTACATTAGAAACGTCATAAAAGAAAATTATACCTTATTTATAAGGGATAAAGTCTATAATAGAGTGTGAAGATTTCGAGTGAGGATGCGGGCGGGAGTTGAACCCGTAATAGGTTATTAAAACATTGAGCTAAGTCCTCAGTTTATTGGTGCTCGTTGAGTTCGTGATTGCAGTTACTGGGAAATTTCATTAACTTTTGTTTAGACTGTCTAGTATGTAGTAGGTAAAAGGTAGGTAGGGTTGTAATTTATTAGTTAATTTTTAAATTTGGTTAAGTTATAGGTACGTTTTTTTTAAATTAGATAAATATAATATAATAAATAAATAAAGGATAAAAAATTTATTACATAAAATTAAAATATACAATATATTTTTTTAGTTTTTTTTATTATCACTTTGTACTCCGCATACTATAGCAGGGTAGGCAAAAGGAATCCAGTGTTAAGATACTCTATTCCCATTAAGACACTTCCGTTCCCCATTTTCCACGGGCTTTGCCTCGTTACCAGAGCAAGGAAATGAAAATATTCAATATTTAATTTCCTCGAGTCCGTTCGTTACGAAGGAATGCAGATCCTGGCAGCATACGCCAGGATTAATGTCAGCAGGAAGATGATTTAATTTTATCTAGTGGGAATCGAATCTATAACCTGTCCCGCTTACAGTCGCACGCTTGTGCCACTGCGACAGGACTGGCCTCAATATTTAAATTAAAAGAAGTATTATCTATTTCTTTCCACATTAATCGATATGTAATGTATAATAATGTATATGTAATAACTTAACTGTTTCTCAATATTTCACACATCATATGAAACATCAAACTACAAAATATAAATAAAAAAATAAATCAGTTTAACGCGGTATCCCGTACATAGCAAAGTAAGGAGTAGGAACATAGTGTTAAGACACTCCACTCCTCATTTTCCGCCAAATTTTGAAGGTATTGCATAGTAAATTACGGAACTCAAACTATATATTTAAATAATTATTTAGTTTCCTCGAGTGGGTATCGAAGCCGCAACCAGTCGACTTTACTGTCACGCTTTGTGCCCCTGCGCCACGACTGTCCTCCTACCTATAAAATATAATATCTACAACTAATTATAAGCAAGTGTAGCTTCATCGCTGACACGCGGCCGGCACGCACCGCGCGTGCCGCCTGAGCACGCTACCAACACTACCTAGATACAAACTTATTATTACCTTTATTACTTTTTACAGGCAAGTGAGGTACCTATTTTTTTGTTAAAGGAGGACTGTAAACGCGACTCGTGAATTCCGAATCCCATTCGGGGTATTAAAATATTTTATAATTTCATTTTCTCGTTCTGGTAACAAGTCAAAGCGCAGCGTTGAGTACCTCAACTCAACACGCAATGCCTCGTGATTTTAGTGAAGAATGGAGAAAGGAAGTGTCTTTATAGGGACGGAATCACGTGAGTCCTGAGATACAGCGTGAATATCGAACCAGTAGTCGCCGAGATTGACGCGTTCAATCTAATAAACCATTTAGTTTAGTATCTAAAGATATGTATTTTCGGCAGATATACCAATATTTTTTTCTAGTCTGGTAAAATAAAAGGCAATGTTCTGTTCTGCCATTAAACATAAAATATCTATAAAAACCGGAATCACTGGGATCTATTTGACTACCTTGTTAAAAATGACTTAAAATATATATTTAATAATTTTAAAAGAAAAGATCTACCACATAGGCAGTTAGGTACATACCTACATATATTTAGAAAAAAATGTATGTAGCGAGACTCGAATCCTACTATACTTGCGAGTTGCGTCGCGGAACTCAAAGCCGCTCTCTGTCTTGTTACCAGAACGAAGAAATGTAAATGTTAAATATAATATCATCTTGTTTACTGTCACACGCTGTGACAATAAACGAGATGATATTATATTTAATATTTAAATTCGTACCATAATAAATTAACACTAAACCACAAAAAAATAAAGGAGTAATTCTGAAATCTTGTTAATTATTTTCTACAAAAGTTAACGGAAAGTTGTAGCAAAACTCAAGATAAGATGAGGTTGTAAATAAGTTTGATCAGGTTCGATCCCGCGATCCCGTAGAAGCGATTACACTTAGCAAATATTTGCGATACCCCGCCCTCGCACCTACCGCCGCCCGCCCTACACCAAACTCTATTTATATATATTTATGGAAAATTTAGTTAAATATGTCTTATTTAATGTTGTTTTTACATAGGTAGTTTTTTATTAAAGATATGAATGATTGAGGCCGGTCGTGGCGCAGCGGCACGAGGTGTGACTGCAAAATCGACTGGTTCTGGGTTCGATTCCCACTCGAGGAGATGAAATATTTACTTAAATATATATTTCCATTTCCTCGCTCTGGTGTCGAGGTTAAGCGCGGCGTTGAGTTCTGCCACTCAACACGCAATGCCTCCAGAATTCGGCAGAAAGTGGGGAACGGAGTGTCTTAACACTAGGTTCCCTCTGCCTACCCTGCTGTGTGCGGGATACAGCGTGAAGCTAATTTAATTTAATTTTTTTATATGAATGATATTTTGAACGTAATTTGTAGTATTTTTAGATTTTTTTTGTTATTTCTCTTTTTTCTCGCAATTATGATTGTTTTTTTTATTTATCGTTATTTTAAATAAATTACAAAATTTTCTTTTTTTTTCAGCATCACGCTGTATCGGGAGATCTCAACGCTGCCCTTATCCACGTTCTGGTGTGAAGACAAAGAAATGAAAATATTTTATTTCCTCGAGTGGAAGCGAACCCACAAACATCGCATTAACGTTCAAAAGCTGAATTCAAAAAAGTACATTGTACTAAAAGTTTTATATTACATTCATTTTATTATTAAATAGGTACCTATCGCATTTAAGGAAATCGATAGAAAGCACCTGATACCGATCCATGCTTCACATTTCATTTTTGATATCGGAATTTATCATTGGAATTTAAGCACTACCGGTGGAACTTCTGCGTTTGTACCTAGGTAAGTGGTACAAGCTTTTGACTGTAAACGCGACGGTTGTAGGTTCGATTGACATGCGGGGGAGTGAATTATTTAATATTTTCATTTCCTCATTCTAATAATAAGATAAAGCGCGGCGTTGAGTTCCGCCGCCGCCGCCGTAATATCCTACATTTTAACGGAATTTCTTAACACTAGACTATTATTAGACTCTGCCTAACCCTCTATATGCGAGATACAGCGTGAAGCTAAAAAAACAAAATCAATAAAAATATTTAATATATTTCCAACGTCTATAAAATAAATAGGGCAAGTAGATAGGTACCTACTATATAAATCTCTAAGTAGAGACCGTCGACTGTAAGTATTTCATATTGTATGAAAACATTCTTCATTAGAGAATTTTTCTTATAAATAGAAGTATGTATTTATATCTATAAGAAAACTACTACTAGACCAATCGAAACCACATTTCCAAAATTGTATTTTTTTTTGGAAAGTTTCTACAAATAAATCAAAAACATTTTTTTCGGTTAAAACTAAATTTTTTTTTATGTAGCCATTCCATTGAATTCCAGATAAAATGAGATCTAAGAACAGACGAATCAAAATTGTCTAATGTCAATTTGAGGCCAACTCGTTTCCTTTCGAAGGCGATTTAAAATTATATTATTTATTTATTATATGTTAGGTATATATTTTTTGCTGATGCCATTTTTTGTTGTGATTCTTACTGAGTGACAAATGACAAACTGTGTTTTATTGTATTTTACACGTATTTATATGCGATTGTAAGTCCACTTTTACTAATTACAACAATTAGGAACTGTTTTAATTAAGAATTCATAATTATATACATTTTATAGAAGTTTTGTTTTAGAATATCTATCACAGGTGCAAATTTTTGCCAAAACTATGAATGTACAAATATAAATTCGTCATAAACATAGATTAACGTAGACTGTGGTAGTAGGTAAAGCTTTTGCTTTAGCTTTTTTGAATGTAATTGGTCACGTAATTGGTATTGTAATTTTGCTATAGTATTAAAAGCTACTACGGTTGCTATACAAAAAGTTCATAAATCATAAGTTCAAGTATTTTAAACATCATTCTTATATAATACTTGAAAACGAGGCCACCGCGTCGTGGCGCACAAGCGTCCGATTGTAGGTGTGACAGGTTGTTAGTTCGATTCCCCCTTGGGGGAATGGAATATTTCCTGTTTCAGGTAACGACGTAAAGCGCGGCTTTGAGTTTCGCCACTCATCACTCAATGCCTCAAGAAAGAGTGTCTTAACAGTAGGTTCCCAGATTCCCTCTGCCAGTCCTACTGTGTGCTGCATACAGCATAAAATTAAAAAAACATATTTCCTTTTCAACTAATATAAGATATACCTACCTACTTAAAAACTAAACAAATTGTAAAGCCTCTCACATGACTTCGTATCAGCAATAAAGGAGATATAAAATACTGAAGTAAGAATCAATAAAGCTCTATATTTCAGATCGCTGAGCTTTTACGAATACATGGAAATACATAAACAAAGTTTCAATGTGTACAGAGTCAAAAGGGCGGCCCTTAAATTATTCAGCATCAAGCAACACTGAGTATCTATACCTCTCTCGCTCGCTCCTACGGTTTGTATATATTGCCATCTCTATTTCTTTTCAATAGTAGGTATTGCGCTTTAACCGCCACATATGGTGGTCTCGCTCTGTCGTACGGTGGTGGTATCGGTGCATCTCGCTCGCTCTCATTAGGTTAGTCCAGTCGTGTTTGCACGACGCTTGCCAGTCGCGTTTTGTTTTGCGTGACGTGTACAGAGTAATGCGTAAATGTAGAGCTAACCTTAAACGATTTTATTAATATGGTGCACTTGGCTCGCGACCAACTAATCTACCATTTGCAAAATTACCGAGATTAAAGTTTATTTTTTAAATTAAAACACTCACCAGAGTGTCCAGGCAAGTAAAAAGGACTGAAAACACGCAATTTATATTTCACACGAATCATTTCAAGCTACTTTTGAGCCCTTCACAACTGGTAACCCAATTTGTCTACATGCATCAAAATTTGCACATTTATTAAAATTTTCTCTAGCTCGTGAGTTGAGGCCAGTCGTGGCGCAGGGGCACAAAGTGTGACTATAAATCGACTGGTTGTGGGTTCGATCCCCACTCGAAGAGATGAAATATTTACTTAAATTTATATTTCCATTTCTTCGCTCTGGTGTCGAGGCAAAGCGCGGCGGTGAGTTCTGCCACTCAACACGCAATTTTCCAGAATTCGACAGAAAGTGGGGAACGGAGTGTCTTAACACTATGTTCTCTCTGCCCACCCTGCTGTGTGCGGGATACTGCGTGAAGCTGATTTATTTGATTTATTTATTCTCTAGCTCGTGTAGTAGATAAAAGGAGAATGAAACTTTTGGGCCTACACGTAAGGAATTGAGACGTGATATAAAAAAATATATTTTTTTTTTTATTTTTGGAATAGCAAATAATAAATTAATTGACATTCTGGAAGTGGAGAAAAATGAAAAAAAAAAATAAAGATTTAGATCCTTAATCGATTAAAATCAATCATATTTTAAATCAGAGATGTGGCAGCTGATTGACAATCACACCTTGTCTAATGATTTTTTGCATTTTTGCTTCTGTCCGACAACCTTTAGGCGATGAAAACCACCACAACCTGGTTACTTAGAGGTGTGATATAATCCCGACATATAAGCAGGAAAATATATTTCTGTTACATTTTAGTTGACAGCTTTCGTAGAGGAAGGGAAGCTATTGCTATGAAATACTGCAATTGTATTGTAGGAAGACGAATGGTAGGCTGCTGTGCTCATGTTATGAGTATTATATGGTACCTTAGATGGACTAGGTACCAAAATAATTTAGTTCCACCTGCACACTTCTTAGATGACATTTTAATAATAGATAATAGAAGAAGAACAAAATATTCATTAAAATGTGTTTTATTTCTAAATAATAAACATTAATGCTTAAACAACTCATTAATCACATATTTTATAGAAGTGGATATTCAAGAAATTGTGCTGCGAACTTAACCTCACTTTTATCAAATCTCTAATAACTCAGCTCTCAGATTGCCTAAATTTATATAGTTTTCAAGGAGGGGATGATGTACCTAATTCTATGAAATCATACCATTTTCATATCTTTACATTCTGGGCCCAAAATTGTATGGAATAGTTTCAGTCTCCTTTCAACAATTTAACTCAAACGGCTATTGATATATTAACGTTTAAAAATCGTCAATCGTTTAAGTGTCTACCTACCTATAAATATAAAGGAAATATTAAGTTTGGCATTAGAAAGCGTGTTTTAGAGTAAAAAGATATCTTTAATTATTTTTAAATCCACACTAGAAAAAAAATACTGTTAAAAAAATGTTCATTGAAGTTTGAATGAACTTCATTCAAAGTTTGATGATTTCAAAGTTCAAGTCCCGCTACTACCTATTATATTTTTATACGTTTTCTAAAAAAGTGACTAACTATACTAGACGAGTCTGACATGAAATATCGACATTCTAAGGGATTTTTAAGAAAACACCTTTAAAAAAAATATAAACTAAATAATTTATAAAAATGTTTTTTCGAACGTAGACAGAGTTGACTAATTTACATATTATGAATATATTTAAAAAATGAAAGTAATTTGTGCCGACAATAATAGAATATAAAATAATAATGTAATCATTTGAAGCCAGTCGTAGTCGTAGTAAAATCGACTGGTTGTGGGTTCGATCCCCACTCGAGAAAATGAAATATTTACATTTATGTATGTATAGGTAATATACTTAATATTCACCAACCATTTTTTTAATTTTTCTATTTGTTTCTGGGAAGACAAATTTAAACTAAACTTTACGGTGATAATGAAAAAGAACGATTAGAAAAACTGCAAAAATGCAGTCTATCCAAGAATTACCTACATTTTTGGCATGAAAATTAGGAAAAAAATACTTATTGTAATAAAAAATTGCGATGCGTGACACGCGCAGGCACTGACAGAGAATGAGGTTGTAGGATTATTCATTTTCACTACTCATCAAATAAATAGCGTTAATAGACGCGAAATATTTTGAAAGTTCCACTTTATCTTGACATTTCGTTTGCGCAAGACAATGTCACGGAATTTCTTCTTTAAAGAATACATTCTTTCTAGAATACATTCTATAGTGTCTAAATAAAAAGTGTCAAATAATCCTCACCCACGCTACAAAATTGGTAGATGGTATCAGGATTCGGTACAGATTTTTTTTTGTATAATGTTTAGGATACCTATCAGAATTTAATTTAGAGGAATCTAGCTTATTAAAGTGTCACTTAGTTCTTTAATTTTCATACATCTCATATCTGTATAGAAATAAATAATAAAGATTTTAAAAATGTTTATGCATATATATCTAAGTGAATAAAATATTCTAAAGCATAAACAAATCTTCACAAAATTACATGAAATTCAAACAGTTTTATAAATAAAAATACCAAACAATTAAAATTAATAGTAGCTTTCCATTTTAATTTCTATTCTGGAAATATCAAAAAAACAACATATGAAATTCTACGTAATATAAAGGTATATAACATCTAAATAATAAACAAAGAGCAGAAAAAAAAATCCTTATCAATATGTCTTTTATTTTGCCTGCATGGTTGGTGAGAAGCATAAAAATATGTAGGTTAAAAAAGATCTAAAAATTTTCTTTTATCAACGTTAAAGACCCTAGGACGTTTCTTAGGACATGTCAAGTATACCTATCTACCTTCCTAAATTCCAAAGCAGCTGTGATTCGATCAATTCGTTGCGAATTGAAACACCAAATTTACAATCTGATATTCTCTCTCTAAAAGCTTTAAATTTCGTTTTCGCTTTAAACAGTGTTTATTTTATGTGACATTCATTGTTCATTGTTCTTTATCAATATAATCATTTAGATGTACCTACATCAAGTGTCAATACGAACTCTACTTAATCATTCCAGCAAACCGCACTCATAGAAACCATCTAACCAAGTATATTATTAAGTACAGTATAGTAAGTACTACAGCACAGTAGGTAAGTACAGTCAGTCGGCTATACGATGGAGTGCCGGCCGGGCGAGGGCGTCATGCGAGGGTCGGACGTCGGGATGACGTCGAGAGGGCTTTGATGTCGCTTCAGCTTGTTTGCGTATTAAAGGATTTATTTAATTGAATCGACTTCTTGAGCTTTGTAGTCGCCGCCAGGCCCCGTCAGACCCCATCAGGAGCCGGCAGACTCGCGAGACCTGCCGTCTAGCGACAGGAAGCGTCAAGTGGCCTTTTGTTTATCAATCACTTTGACTTTGACAAGGTTTTTTCTTTTTATTTTATAGGCGAAGTGCAATTAGAATTAGATGTGGAGTTATTTTTTGTATTTGTGATGTTTGTTTTAGATCTTGGTGTACTTTTTATTTCTTAAAAATAATTATGAATAAAACTACGAAAATTACCTATTAAATTGTCATTAGGGTTAGTGTCCTATCATATTTTAAAATTTATTTCAACCCTTTCTCAAACTTATTTTGGTAGGTATCACAGACAAACAAAGCTTTCTATTAAAACACAGACTGTTTCAACACTTTCCACCCTTTTTAAAAATGTTGTATATGGGTAGTTCTACAAATTCAGGAATTTTGCGCGGCTCGGCCGAAATATATATGACAAATTGTTTTAAACTCATTTATTTCCTTTGATTACTATAATTTACAACTGTTTTTAGTTGGTCACTAAAAATAATAAATATTTACAATTATTTTCTGAACGAAATTTCATGTTCAAAGTGCAAAATTCTCAGCATCCTGACGTGTCCCTCGAACGAAATCTAGTTCTAAATGTGTCGTGATTTACTTACTTCTACATAAAGGTCATAATTGAAAGCCAAATTGATATATTTACAATTTTATCTCTCTAGGGATAATAAAATAGTAATAAAATTTCTCAAAACTTTTTACAAAATCGTCTTTACATTTTGTCCCCACCATTTCATATCAGGATCCTGTTCAATGTTAAATCTGTGAATATTCGATATTCTATTTATCATACGCTATTGCCGTTCCGCCGAGTGAATCCTACCACGAAAGAGACAAAGAATATCTTTTATCTGTACGCACCTAACGCGTTCTTTAGCCAGGATGCGTGAGTCGGCAAGAGAAGT
>JAATLQ010034943.1:0-25681 GCA_013421005.1 Heliconius erato x Heliconius himera | reverse complement strand
CCCCGTAACCCGACCCGGACATTGGCCTCTGCCCGGTCGGGGATAGCAGTAGCGACTGAACCACCCAACAGCCATGCATCCCTCGCGCTGCGTCGCCGCTTGGATTGGGGTAATTTTTTATAGAGGTTGTCTTCCTCGCGGTCCGGCCGGTGAAGGCAAGACCCTCGGTCCCGTGCGTGGCCGTGAGACATGACCACAGACACCGCGCACGGAATTACGAAGAGGACGGCGAGCCTCGCCCTGTCCGACGGCGGGGTAAGCGCCCGCCGAACCCGCCCTACCTCCACGATGACCTAGCGCATGAGCGCAGAGCCATCAAAGGAATCCCTCCCTACAATGCGCTCACGGGACAACTCTTACGATACAGAGCGCCGGAGCGCATTCCCGCGTGTCGGTTTATTAGCCGCGACGAGCAGCAGCACCACCACGAATGTGATGCTGCTGTCCGTCCCGTTGCCCAGGGTGCACCACGAGGAGGTAACCGACATAGCACCCCAGCTAGCTAAATCTAGTGTAACATCGTATATAGAAGTTAAGCATTCTGTAGGCTTTACTAGCTAAAAACGTATCTAATGTCATCAGATACGTGCCATAATTCGGAATCGAATTCTCAATCATTGCTTATATTAGCAAATATTGAAGTTCGTTGTCTATATAGACATTTTACAGTTGTGTAAACTTTTTATTACAATAAAATATACGTAGTAGGACAGCTCTCTAGATAATAATTTTATACATTTGTATCGTTAAATTCAATCTGAAAACTCTTTTATTTTTAGTCGAGTTGAAACGAAACTAGAAACAAATTAGCTAAAAACTTTTACTTCTTTTATTTTTACTAGTTAAAGTTAAAGTATTGTGAATATTTTTTAACAAAATAGAAAAGATTTAAGCAAAACAAAATGTTACAATGGGACACACTAACACATAAAAAATGTACTATAACAGTTACTGCATTTAATGCGCGTACTCGTGCAAATAATAGAAGATTTTGTATCATCAAAATCGGATCAGGATTTCCAAAGTTACGAAGCTGTAAAATTGCACAGCTTTTACCGTACCGTACTCTTTAAGGAAAAGTAACCCTTATAAGATCACAGTGTTGTCCGTTTATCTGTCTGTATGCCTGACAAGATTCTTTATCTCAGAAACGCTTGGAGATATCAAGTTGAAATTCGAACCATATCTACAGTCTCATGATTTCCTGATAAAAATATGTTTCCATATTTACTTAAAAAAGGATATGCCCATTTATATTGCAAAAAAAGGTTATTTTGACACTATAAAGGGAATCAAAATTCATAGGGTGCTTCCGGTTGAAAGGAAATTTCAGACTTATTAAAATCATGCTCTTTTAACTGTTCATTAAAAGTACAGACACTACCAACACAAATTTATAAACATAACCAAAAATATTTAACAATATTTAAATATATTGTGCTAAAACCACATAACCTAATCTCAACTCTCTAAAACTTAAGCGGCCATTATAGTCGACTTGCACACAAACTCTTTCATCTCTCGACGTTGAATTCTAAAGCAGTTTGAACTGCACATTGCAAATAATCGCAGTAGTAAAGTACAATCGTCAACTGGCCGAGTGCCAGAAGCTTACACACGGCGTGTTATGCTACATCGCGATAGAATTAACAATTTAACCTTTTATCGACCGTTCGTACGTCACAGACAAGCAAATAAAATACAATTGACAAATAAATATTGAAATATTGTATATCTTTATTTTTTTTTAGCTTCACGCTGTATCCCGCACACAACAGGGTAGGCAGAGGGAACTTAGTGTCAAGATACTTCGTTCCCCACTTTCTGCCGAATTCTGGAGGCATTGCGTGTTGAGTGGCAGAAGTCAACGCGCTTAACCTCGACACCAGAGCGAAGAAATGGAAATATAAATTTAAGTAAATATTCATCTCCTCGAGTGAGGATCGAACCCACAACCAGTCAGTGTGTCAATCACACTTCGTGCCGCTACGCCACGACTCGATTTTTATTTATCACATAACAAATTCTCTTTTGTTTTCAGATTGTTTTCATATAGTATGGTAGGGTAGTAAGGTGTTTATTTCCAATCAGTTACATGCGTTGTACTAATATTTTTATTTATACTATAAAACACATAAATTAATAGTTTCACTTTCAACAGTCCTCATTTATTATTTAGGTTATCCTATTAAAAAATATTATTAAAATGTTAAGGCAAATCGTGGCGCAGGGGCACAAGCTTGCGACTATAATAAACGCGACAGGTTATCGGTTTCCATTCGAAAATTGAAAAATTTAATATTTTCATATTTTAACACGAATTTTTACGTTAACGAGGCGAAGCACGACATACTCCATAATTTAAAAAGATTAAAATAAAGGAAAGTGGGAGTGTATGAACAAATCTAGTACTTGCATTCCGTTGATAAAAAAATGTTGTTTTGTATAACTTACAATTGACTGATTGACTGATTAATATATTATAGTATAGTAAAAAAAAACCGACTTCTAACAACGTTGTTGTACATAAAGTAAAACGTACTTTGATTTTGTTAAACAAATATAATTAAAAAAAATATATATATTTTGAAGTCAGTGTCAAGCTAATGCTACAACAACCTTTGTGCAATATCGAATTACTTAGCCAGTTTGTTTAACTTGGTATATTTGTTAAACAAAAATTAGAAAAAAAGATTTTATAATTTTGAAGTCGGTGGCAAGTAAAACAAATAGGCTTAGTATATTGTAGTAAGTAGTTGTTGTAGCATTAGCTCCATTTTTCACTCTCATACCTAATACAAATTTAACATTTACGTGATTTTTTCACAGATACCTTTGTCAACCGGATCCCATAGTTAGAATCTAAGCAAATTTTCACCAAACTATCCTTGGAATACATTTATTTCAATAAAAAAAGAATCAATGGAATCGGTTGCCGTGACATTAAGTTATTCGACCATTTGTCGCGCACATACCTAATGCGAATTTAAGACTTATATGATTTCCTTATAGATACCATTGTCAGAAATAGACTAAAATAAATAAGACCACACGGGATGCACTTTCTTTCAAATAAAAAAAATCATCAAAATCGGTTCACCTAGTTAAAAGTTCTGAGGTAACAATCATAAAAAAAACAGTCGAATTGATAACCTCCTCCTAATTTTTTACAGAAGTCGGTTAAAAAACTACGTTTACAGTTTGTGCGCAGTTACGATTACCGGGACATATGTCAAATAACTAAGAAAAATCTATTAAATACAATAATAAAATTTATTCCCAAAACCATTCTAAAATAATTAATTCATTTTTTGCTTCATTTTGTATGAAATTCATTGCGCAATCAAAACCTATACAAATAAAGGAAAACCGGAAAAGTAAATTTATAAATATTTTATAGATAAAATCATTGCAAATTTATATTTGTAGTTAATTTCATACAATATTAGAGCATATGCCCGCTTACTTGAGTTTGTAACTTCATTCGCCGTATCATCAAAACCTATAAGGTATTTCATAATCACACTCCTGAAATTGGTACAGAACTCTCGGTGAGCGAGTCCGACCCGCGCTTACCCACTTCAGTACACTTAAATAAGCCTTCAAATATTTCAAGCGGGCGTAGCCGCACGGTTGCCGCTGGTATAGAATAAATATATTATACTTCTTATGTAACACTTAGTTTTAATACACACACGCACACACTACACACACAAACACTACACTTATAGCAAAACGATATATCTAATTAAAAATCTATTTTGATATATTAAAAATTCTGCATTGTTATATGAAATATTTGTTTAAATTAATTTCAATTTTGTATTTTTTGCCTGAAATATAAAAATAATTAATAATATGCTTGCCAATTTAAGTTAATATTGGCTTCTACATTAATGAAACATAATATCTGAAGACAGCCTCACGTAAAATATATAAACTTTTTTTTGAGGCCTTCTTGGCGCTACGGCACAAAGGTAACTGTAATGCGATATTTGTGGGTTCGATGCCCACTCGGGAAAATTAATTACTATTTATTCATATTTTCATTTCCTAGCTCTGACACTAAAACAAAAGCTCGGCGTTGACTTCTACCACTTTACACGCAATGCCTCGAAAAATTTGGTGGAAAGTGGGCAATAGAGTGTCTTAACATTAGGTTCCTTCTGTCTACCCTGCTATGTGCGGGATACAGCCTGAAGCTGACCTTTTTTTGACTCTATTACCATAAAGTACTTACCGCATAGCGCTACCACTATTAAAACTTTCATTGTCACGGTATTGATCACTGTACCCTTTATATAATATTATCTATCGTTGCACCTCACTAGCACATCTGTCAAACTAATGACATATTAACATAAATAAAATAATCAAAAAACCTATTTTCTGCTCATAATTTTAAAAAGCACTTACTATAGTAAACATTGTAATATAGAAAACAGTTTAGTTAAAGAAATACGATCAGAATAAGTATTTTCAGCCAAAAATTTGTAACAAATATATTATGTTGTTGACGATCGCGTTGTTTACGAGTTACCGGAAACGTCCGTATTCCACCATGGAATGGCGAGGAGCGAGTCGTGCTTCCCGCTCTGAGTTCGCTCGTCGAGTGTCCTTGGTTTTCCCGCTAGGCGTTACGGCAACGTCATGCGCGGTGCGATCTTTTCAAAGAGGTCCTCCAGTTTAAAAACTTTGACAATGAGAAAGAATTCATAAATGAAAAGTTTCATATAAAAGTATTTTTTGGAGTATTTAGTAAGCTTTCAAGCTTTATGAACTTTGTACAATATAGACAGCTATTACAATAATATGTGGATATGAATTGAGCACTTTAACTAGATTGCGGAGTAGCGGTTGCATCCGGTGTCTGATAAAGCGACCCAATAAATAGGCATCTTGTCGGAAGGCTGGCAGTGACAATTATCACTAGACATACCCAATATATGTATATAACACACTTAACAGTTGTAAATTCAAATACGAGTCATGGCAAATTTTTTTGTAAAAAATATTACCTTGTTTTAAAAATTCCAATATAGACTTGTCTCAGACTTACTAAAGATGCAAATAAAAAATGCATACTGTATTTTTTTAACTTCATGATGTATGCCACATTTAGGAGCATAGGCAGGGGGAACGTAGCGTTAAGACACTTTATTACTTTTGCCTAATTTTGGAGACATTGTCTGTTCAAAAGTGGAACTCAACGCTGTGCATTGTCTTATTACTTACTAGCGGTCTGCCCGCAAGATAGAGATATTAGAAACAGCTTTAACAATTAATTAATTGATATGGAAAAGTATTCACAATATCATTTTTAAAATAACTATAATTATTGCATATTAGCTCCTGTACAGTTTTTAAATTAGTTATATATATTATTAGTTAAATATATAATTGGTAATTATGTAGTTATTACAGAGTATACGTAAAAACCATGTTCTTTGGCATTTTCATATAATCTATAAAATAATCAACATCTTCGGTCAAATTCGACTCGTAATCATGAACTGAAAGTTCTGTACCGGTTTTATGAATACTACTAGATACACCAAAAGTATAACTGATTAAAATTAACATTTTACTTTTTTTGTAATAAATTAAGTACAGATAAAACTTTGTACCTAATGTTTTTTTTTTCTGAGACGCAAATACAAATGAAATACAGATAAAGATGTGATAGATTTTAATATTTGATATTTCAACATGATATCTTCACGTGATCTTGAAATAAACAGTTTTGATTGACAGACAGACGGACAACAAAGTGATCCTATAAAACTGTACTTTTTTATATATATAAACAGAATAATAAACACAGAAGGCTATCACTTCACCCTAAGTGCCTTTTTATCGGCAATCAAAATGTTTTTACACATACAATCCAATTATACGATACTACGACCGACCGGGAGTCGTTGACGCCGCCGCGCTCTGACAATATAATTTTGATAGCTATTATGTGATAAAATCTTATTTATTGCGACACATATATTTCTCACTATATTACTGCTGCGACACTATGAAATTGTTCGTACATAATTATATTTAATAATATATATTTTGGCTCTATACTTCTGTAATAATTTTATAAAGCTGATAAATTTATTCGGCCGAACGAGTTTATTATAATGATCTTGTTTTGTCTTTATTTTTTTAAGACGTTTATTAAGGAAGCCGATATAGGCTTATACAATTCCAGGTTATTTTTTTGGTACAACCGACAGCGGGTTACATCGAAACTGCCGGTCATAATTATCTCAAAGGGGCCGTTCAAGTATTACGTAAGCACTGTAGGGGGGCGGGGGGTCTTGGGTTTGCTTATTTTTGACGTTTTCAATAAAATATTTGTAAAACAATTGCTTTTTTTGATGACATAGGGGAGGAGGGGGTCAATAATTGCAAAAAAACTGCTTACGTAATACTTGAACGGCCCCAAACACCTGTAAAATTTAAAACTATAAAAATAATTTTATATATAATTTTTACATTATTAAAGCGTTATTCCATATTTAGGAAAAACAATACTTATTTAGAAAACGAGAACGTATGGCCAGAGCGCTTGGACGGTTTCAAAATGCGTGGGTTCTAATCCCGCTACGTTCAAATTTTTATATAAATAAGTCGTTTTGTGTAATATATTTATGATTTTATTAGACATACATATATTCTTTTGCAAAGCTTTAACACATCTGAATGCAAATAGAAGTAGGTATTTCATTTATTCAGTTCATTCATAATTTTCTATACCATTATACTCATTATAATGAATAGTAGAGAGAGGCTTCTATGAATCTTGTAGCCTTTTTCAACCTGCAAAACATTTATATTTCTTTGTGTTCTTACTGGCTAGTTACTATTACTGAGGCTTACTGTTCTTTCTTAATAGTACAAAGAATTCGCTCGTACAAAATCCTCTTTTACGTTATACTTATATAATGACAAAGGCCCAATCTGTATTTTTATTATTACTACCATTTTGGATTGCTTTTCATGTTCATAGAGAATGAGAATGAGAATTTACCTTACATTTTATCTACTTTCTCAGTTTATACGGGATAAGACGTAAAAATGCTTTCAAATTGATATAAGAAAAGAATGTGTGCGTGTATTACACGTATGAAGCAATACTGTTTCATGAAATATAAGTTCTTTTTATTATATATTAATATTTTATTATTATACAAATGAATGAAAATATTATTATCAATTAATTTTTTTCACTGTTCTTATAGTAATTATTTGAATTTGTAAATATCGTTATATCGACTTTAACGACTATTTTATCAGAACAATCTATTGAATCCAAAAATCAGTTCATGAATTATAAATTTAAAGCTCGAATTCTAGTAATGATAATTGTGTTTGACTTAAAAAGTTAACTAGAGTCATCCATTCAACAGAAAAGTGAAGCAATGTAATATTAAAGGCGCACCGCACAGTGGGGCCGATAGCCCCAAAACGTACTAAATATTCGAAAAATTAAAGTGATTTCAGATTTTCCTCAATATGTTACTTATTTTGAATACTAACCAAGCTTTGCTTTGGCAGTTATGAAATGCTTCAAAACAAGGAAAGTAAACTTATGTATTGTCGAGAAGTTATTTAGTTGCCACTTATTTACTTGCAATTAACAGTGATTTCTCAATAAATTTATTTATTTTTGGCATTATTTAGACAGTGGGAAACGGAGTGTCTTAAAACTAGGTTCCCTCTGTCTACCCTTCTGTGTGCGAAATACAGCGTGAAGCTGATTTTTTTAATTTAGACATGGAACCTTCATCCTCAGCTAGGTAACAATGGTTTTGAATAATATTTGTGTTTTTTAACTATATAGAATGAAAAATTGAGTGCTTTAAGGTCTGGATAAGGACAAATCTAGATGGGCAAAATCAAAAAAGAAGAACTGAAGAAAAAAATGTATTAATAACAAACAATACTTTGAGAATTTAATTACTTTTCCACGTACATGAGGAAAGTAAGAAATTGCGTGATTTGACGATATCCACAGGTTCGGTCGAGGTTTAAAAACTAAATAGCAAATGCAATCTGTGAAAGATATTTATTATCATCTAGAAAAAGCCAAGGCTTATCAAGAAATTTATAAAAAATCTTTTAAGTCGCAAGAGGTATAGAAGCACAGCTTTTCTGTAGGGTTACAATGTGATAAAACGAAAAGCCCCGGAAAAATTCTTATTAATACTGCCATATATGGCGTATCTTTATACCATTGGTAGAACATGTCATGTACCTTACATAAGTATCTATTTCATGAGCCTGACGTTATTAATATCATTTGTGACATTGCTCGTAAGACCATTTATGATAGAGTTATAGAATGCAGAAAAATACAATCAAAGACAAGGACTTTAAGCTCTATATAGAGTACTACCAACACCAAATAGGTACTACCAATTTAGTATTTTTAATTTGATTTTGCTAAGTTTTAATTATTATGAGGCCAAATTATGAGGCCAGTCGTAGCGCTGCGGTACGAGGTATGACTGGTTGTGGGTTCGATTCCCACTCGAGAAGATGAAATATTTACTTAAATTTATATTTCTATTTCTTTACGAGTTGACTTCTGCCTGAGTGGGATATAGAGTGAAGCTGATTTATTTTTAATTTAATTATTATTAATTATCACAAGTAAACAAGAGCCGATCAAAGAGAAACTAAAAATATCCTTCAATTCCGTTTATTTTGAAAGCTCCATCTTATATATAAATAAATCTATTGCTCAAGGTGATGATGATGATAATGTTGATGATGCTTCAACACATCTTTATTAATTACCCAGTGTGTAAAGAAAAAATATTTTAAATAGTTGTCGAAACTCCGCGGCTTGTTTTCGCACTACAGCGAGGAAATATTAATACGTGAAGTATTTAACAAGATGATTATGATTTCGATTTCCCTAGGGGGAATCGAAATCATAATCATCTCGTTTACAGTTAGAAACAGCCTCTTTGCGCCGGCTACTTAGTCAACGCCATTTACATAGTTATACATACATTTACATTTTATATAAGCGTATAAAATGTACTTCAGAATATAATCACATTTTTAAAAGTAATGGCATAAGTGCTTACATCTTGGCGTGTTTCCAAATTATCTTGCAGGAGTAGGTACTTGTGCTTGCGTGTAACTTTGATATTCTTATCTCAACTTTAACTTTCCAAAGTTCTTCATATTCTTGAATATTTAATAAGTTTATGAATATTTAATTAGATTATAACTTTTAACAAAATAGACTTATCTTTGTCTTATCTGTGTATCTCGGCCTTATCTTTGCTCGAACATGTTTACGAGTTGTTAGTCTGTTTCTTTTAAATGTTAACTTACGTTACTATTCAAATGTAATAATAAACTACCCACCAAAGCTAATTATTGATTACTAATTGTTGTAATTTTGTCTTGGATTGTTTTTAGTGTTGTTTTATGTTTATAACTAATCAAAATTATATTTATAAGCTACGCTGGACGACAATAAGATATTGTAACATGTATATTTTCTCAGTAAGTGAATTGTAAATTCTATATGAGAATAAATGAATTCTGAAACCGTAACAAAATAGACTTCGTTTCAAGTTCGTTCAAGCCGACTGGAAAATAAACCATTGTTTGTACGAGGTGCAAGAGTTTATTTTCCGCAATTCCATGTTTAACATGCCTTTTTTTGCAAATCTACTATCATATCGATTTATTGTGTTCCATTTGATTATTTTGACAAGTTTTGGTCTCTTCGCTTTAATTGGTTATTACGCTATGGTAAATTGATAAGCCACCGTGCCCTGTTTGTATATTTTGTTAATGTATTAAATTTGTGAACGATTATTATTTAAAAAGCAAACAGACATTAAAGGTAAATTCATGTAATTTATTTTCTATATCTACTAGCGGTCCGTTTGAGATTGTAAACGCGATAGATTATGGGTTCAGTTCCTACTCAAAGGAATGAAATATTGAATATTTTTATTTCCTCGCCCTGGTATCGAGCCAAAGCGCAGCGTTGAGTTCCGCCACTCAATAAGTCCATGGGAACGGTTTGTCTTAACACTAGGCTCCCAGGTTCCCTCTGCCTATCCTGCTATGCTTGGCATATAGCATGAAGCTAAAAAACATTGTTTTAATGTAAACTTCCCTGAACGAATTGTTCATAACACAAACATTGCCTCACCTAATCTTGCATAAAACATCCATAACACATTTGTTAAAAAATAAAGAATGCGGCTATACGCAAAATCTTCTCATATTCCACATTGAACCGGGACAAAAGAAAAGATCTCGATACGTTTGCGGTCGACGAGGAAAATTCCACATACGGAAAGATGTTACAGCTTTGGGGATTACGCGTTTACTTGAGAATGTTATAAAGTATATTATTTTCTGTTTTGCTTTGTCAGTGACCTTAATGGCTATAACTTTATTGTTTTATTTCCCGTGTATTATTGCAGCAGAGAAGACCTAGTGCCAAAACACTCTGTTCTCTGCTTTTTCTTTTCGAATTCGAAACATTGCGTGTTGGTTGGTGGTACTTAACGTTGCAATCATCGCGTTATTTTTTTAAATACTGAATGTATATTATGACAAGTTAATTTTAACAGAAGAATGAAATATGTATACTTCTAAAAGTATTTTTTTTTCTATCATTGTTATTTATATATTACGGTCAATATTTGATAAGGAAGTATACGAGCGGAAATCCTTCCCCTGTTACACAATTAAACTTATTTAGTTAAATATACATTTTAAAAAATTGTAAAAATATTCAACTTCAACAAAAGAGGGCCTATTTTTCAACAAATTTAATCCTCCCAAGGAGCCCTGTCAAATTTAAATGAGCCCCGATTGTTAACCCTAACATTGGGCTTGTTTTTTTTTCTTTTTAGTATTTACGCATTCAGGTTTGTAGGAAAAAATTAAAAATGTATATATAAGTATTTGTGTATTAAGTTTATGTATTAGGATAAAATGTTATTTTTGTATAAAAGTTTATTTGCACCACCCAATATATATTTATAATTTTGTATCTCCTCAAGGTTGTCTGGAAGAAATGAATTAGCATTCATGTTATTACTAATAATTTATGTATGTTATTACCTACGTTACCATAGAAATACTGAAAGAAAATTTCTGAAAAGGTCTCTGGGAGAGTTTTTATCATAAAATAATACGACAAATATACGATAATATATAGAAAGTGGGGAACACACAGCAGAGTCGACTGAGGGAACCTTTTGTTAGGTTCCCTCTGCCTACTCTGCTGTGTGCGGGATATAGCGTGAAGCTGTAAAAATATAAGTATATATGTATATATTTCAAAATTGTTATTTGTATGGTACGCGATCAATATAAATGCAATAACGTCAGTTTAGAGAGTAAATTAAAACTGATTTTGTCTTTAAATTCTCGTACAAAATTGACCATTATGTTATTTCGAATAATAGAGAATACAAATCAATTTTCTCTTTTATAAATTGCTTCTGATAATACATAATATATACTCATAGATATTCAGGAATGTTTTTTGTCTCTTCTAATAAATCGCTTAATAGTCTATTAGCAGATTAACACTCTAAACCGACTAAATAATACAATTTTTCACAAGATCTGCAAGAAACACCCACAAAAATCTGAGACATATGGAAAGTTATTATGTTTTTAAATCATATATAAGAGGATGCTAGGTATTTAACCTTAGCAATCTAACTTCTTAGTTATATGTCTAGCTATGTATTATAATATTATAATAATAGTAAATGCACTATGTTAACATTGTAAGTACATAATGGAACACAAAAACAACAGTGTTACCAAAATACGCAGCATATATAAGAGGAGGCCTGCGTAAATGATTCCAATTGGCTGAAACGGGCCGCGCCGTAAACACGAGCGACTAGTTTCGAAGATAATATCCAGGAAAAAATCTAAGTGTACGGGAAAAGGGAATGCAAAATGTTCTGTAAATTTAAATTCCAGTATAGAGTAATCTTTTTTTTTATCAGGTTCACGCTGTATCCCGCACACAGCAGGGTAGGCAGAGGGAACCTAGTGTTAAGACACTCCGTTCCCCACTTTCTGCCGATTTCTGGAGGCATTGCGTGTTGAGTGGCAAAACTCAACGCCGCGCTTAACCTCGACACCAGAGCGAAGAAATGGAAATATAAATTTAAGTAAATATTTCATCTCCTCGAGTGGGGATCGAACCCACAACCAGTGGGTTTTTCAGTCACACCTCGTGCCACTGCGCCACCACTGGCCTCAGAGTAGTCTTACGCCCAGTATTAATAACCTATCTCCAACAAATCTTAGATTGTTTCATATATCTATCCAATCTAGAGATTGGAGATAGGTTATTAATACTGGGCGTTAGTCGTAGTAGAGTAATCTTGTTAAAGCAAATTGTTTTTCCTATAATATACCTACGAGTATGTATAATAAAATAATACTATAGCATTTATTTAATTAGTTCTCGACTAATGCAATACAAAGACAAAACAATAATCTTCATTTTAAGAATAAAAAATATAAATAAATATCAAACAACCCTGTAGCAGTCAGCTCGTTGTAACACGTAATACGTGTCTTCATTATTATTCTCATTCTTTCGTCAATATTATTTCGACTCCTTTTCATGTATGCATCCCTAGTGGCCAATAGCAGACAGAACAGGAGGTGGCAGATATCGTCAAATGAACTGTCAGAACCTTTACATGTGCTCTATCAATTTAATATAAAACGAGTGACTTTACACAATCACTAAAATAAAACCTCTGTTCCGGCGGTTATTATCTAGATTTGTACATATGATTAATGGCTTTTTGATAGGTATTTTCATACTTATTAAGAAAACGTATAAAAATTTGAACGTAGCGGGACTCGAACCTGCGCCTCCTGGACAACTTGTTTATGTTGTCTCTGTAGGGAGATTTTTACAAATTTCCGCTGCCCAAAGATAATTACTGAGAATTATCGTCTGGCAAGAGAGATATTTTATAATATTTTTAACATTTTTTTTATTTCAAGTGTTAATTAACACTTAGGAGAGAAAAACACTTATTTAGAAAACGTATAAAAGTATTTTTCTTTCTTTAGTGTGGATTAACAGTTTAAATTAAAAAAAATAAAAAGGTAATTTTCATATTGAAAAGTTGATATTATCGGTTGACGCTATCTTATTTGCATAACTTTTTACAGAACTCCTATTTCGATGAAAGCCTTTTTATTAAAATCGGTTTGATTACAAAGTGCAGCATTCGTCAAAGTTGCAAGTCAAGGTTACTTAGATTATTATTCTTCACTACAAAAATTAAGTGAAGACAAATAAATCTACCATAATACCAATATCATCTTTTGCAAAAAAGATTGGTTGGGTGTACGGAAGCTTGTATTGTTTTAGGTAAGGATTCAAATATATCATTATATAGATTTTTACAATTGCATACGAAAGCACATCAGCTTTTATACAACAGTGAACTTAACACATCACTTATTTCAAATGAATCGATTCAAAATTCGAATTTAAACGTTTTATGGTTCAATACCTAATTATCGGAATATTTCGAGTGCATTTTAATTAAAACAAAGCGAAAATTGGCT
The DNA here is from genome assembly GCA_013421005.1 of Heliconius erato x Heliconius himera. Lineage (NCBI taxonomy): Eukaryota > Metazoa > Arthropoda > Insecta > Lepidoptera > Nymphalidae > Heliconius > Heliconius erato x Heliconius himera. The sequence continues at coordinate 12,076 of JAATLQ010034943.1, read as the reverse complement.
TAAATCAATCAAAAAAATTATTTATCGAATGTACTTGTAATATAGACCTTATATTTCCAATATATATTTTTATTAACACATTTTATTGAATTTAATATATTTTAAAAAATAAAATGATATATTTACACATAAAAACATGAAGCCAGTTGTGGCGCAGGGGCACAAAGTGCAATTGGAAAATCGAGTGGTTGTGAGTTCAATCCCAACTCGAGGAAATGAAATATTTATTTACATTTATATTTTTATTTCTTCGCTCTCGTGTCGAGGCAAAGTGCGGCGTTGAGTTTCACCTGTGTGCAGGATACAGCGTGAAGCTGATTTAATTTATTTTTTTATTTAATTTACACATAAAAACAAATCCCTATTACTAACAATATATTCAGAATAGAATTTTATTACACAGATTGATTATATTAAATAAATATTACAACGAAAAATCTACCAATAAATCGAAAATGGATTTCACGTAGCGTGTAATGAAAAATCTGATCGCATATCAAATTTATCTTTACATCACTGTAGTTATCTAAATCTTTCCTGAAATTGTTCTATCGTGAGATTGAAAGTGAATGTAATCTTGTCTCTTGAATAAGTCTCTTGTAAATAATTGAGGATATAGCATCTGACTGTAGACACGAAGGCTGTTGTTCTGCCACTCACGCATTGTCTTGAAATTTGGACAGGAAGTGGGGAAAGGGATCCTTCTACCTAATAAAAAAGATGTTATATCTCATCTTATATTTAATTTTCATATGTATAATTCCTTTCCACTAAAAGGCTTCCTTTTCCAGGAAGTCGAATTCTCAAACTATTGCGACGACAAAACAGTATGCTGTAGTTTAGTTAAACAACGAAGCCTCAAAATGGCACAATTACCCTCTGAATACAAACAAAATTCAAAACTAACTTGAGCTTTTGATAAAAACTCGCATTTGAAGAAGAAATCCCCATGATTATTTTGAAATATATAACTTTTTGTTCGGTGTATTTAGAAGTTAACGAAAAATAAAAAGAAAAATAACGGATTTCAATTGAAAATGAGTATATTATGAAAAAATATTGTATAAATTTAATATATTATTTATTATATTTTTTATATAAATTTAATATATTTTTTAAGTAAGTCCTGATAAGCGTACATACACTCTATGCGTTCACATTCCTCTGCTAAATTACAGCAATTACAAACATCGTCAGAACTTTTCTTTTGGTAATAAACGGTCGCGCAAATTGCTGACATTTATTTTATTAAGGAAATATGTTTTGGGGAAATTCTTATATGTTAACATAAAATATAGGCATATATTCCATAATATTTCCAGTAATTTCAGCGTGTTACTGACTGACTAACGATTTCATATTAATCTTATCAAAATAACTAAGTAATTCCTTAAAAAAGTCATTAATTACTATTGATTATTTTTCATTCTTATAATTTACACCTAGTGCTTTTGTATATTCATATTTTTTTCACAAACAACTTGTACCTACTAGTATTAATATACCAAATGTAGAACACACATACACATTTACAAATTAGCTACACGCTGTATCCCGCACACAACAGTGTACACACAGGGAACCTAATGTTAAGACACTCCACTCCTCACTTTCCGCCGAAGACATTGCGTGTTGAGTAGCGTAACTCAACGCCGCGTTTTGCCTCAACACATGAATGGAAATATAAATTTAAATAAGTATTTAATTTCCTCGAGTGGGGATAGAATCCATAGCCAGTCGCGTTTACAGTCACACTTTGTGCCCCTCCGCCACGACTAGACTGATACGTATTATTAACTATATGTATTATGCATTTACATATGAAATAAATACGTATATATAGTTTTAGTAGCAAATACATTTTGAAATAAATTTTCAGAATGTTCTTTAAAAGGTACGAAAGCTCCAATGTTATGTTGCATACATTTTAAATCCGTCCAAAAAGAAATGAGAGTCGACGTCTCGTACGTTGCCTGTTTTCATTGCTTAAATGAAACGGGGCTTACGTGCTCGAAAAAGTTTTTATAGATTTGAGCAAGAAAATATTGTCACTTAGAAAATATGTTGACTTTATATTACTACATATACCTTTAAATATTATTATAAAGAAATTAATGTTATGTATTTTTTGCTCATAAAAATCTGTATGCATAGTAATGTCGTTATATTATGCCGTTATATTTTTTATAGTTATATATATTTTATTTGTATAATAAAAATGTTAGTAAAATGTGCTACGCTAGTGTCCTTTGTATACTCAATATTTAATAAAAAATTAGAGAAACAACTAGAAAATCCATTGCCTAAGTAATTAAAAAGTACTACAAATAGATTTTTCTACTAGTGATATATACTTGATATTTATAATTTCTTCAATTTTCATGTATTCCTCCTTTAATACGATACCATAAAATACTAAAATAACATTTTTTTCTGTGGAAATCAACAATAAATTGGGGAATAGGCGAGCGTAACGTAGATAATAATGTAAAAATCCAATCGACTATAGAATTTTTCTTCACGTCTACTGCTAAATTTTTCCTTGGAGAAAATTTTATTTCTGTGAAAATGTCTCCGCGCGTCTTTTGTTTTTCTTTCGTGTAAATACAGTCAAAGTGAAAGTAAAAGCCAAATGATGTTATTCAAAGTAAGAAGTTACATGTTTCATTTTTTGAACATCAAATAATTTACCTCCAGTTAAAGTTAATGCCTCACACCTGAGAAGAACCGGCGCAAGAAACACAGCGGGACTTTTTTTAATAAATTTTATACAAATAGCTTTTAATTATTTGTGACAGTGATACCTTTGAAACAGACTGAGCATTTCATTCCCAAGGCGTGTTATCATTTATAAAATCATTAATTTGGTAATAACCTTTAACACACAAACGTCTTTTCACATTTTTTTAAAATCGTGATATAGAAATAGGGTTAAGCGACTTCCAGGTTGACCACTGCAAGTTGTAACCGGCGGGTAAGCACTCTTTTGGGAGGAACAAAGGCTGAAGTCTAAAGGAGCACAATCTAAAGCTGTGGTAAATTTTATATAACTGTGATGACTTCTCAAGCGGGCACGAGATGCAGAGTATCCATAGAGTGGGTGCCGAGGATATTTCTAATTTTGCTTGAAGTGTCCCTTTATTTATACTCGTATAAGAAACTGCTGATAATCATATAAGATAGATATATTTTAATAGCATCTGCACTGCGCTTGTACTGAAAATTTCCTAAACTATTCTCGCGCCATTTGCAGAATTTGACGATAAAATCCTTTTCGTCTCTAGAATTTATTTTACCATACAATTACTAACATTTTCTTAGTTACTCTATTTCATATAAACAGGCCCAACTTAAAAATGTATTATTTTGTTCGCCATTTTCATTTTAAATATCTTATACGGTACATACGGTTTTTCTGCATGTCAGTTAGTTGGTCAATGGTTAAAAATATGGGTTACCCGTCTCAGCCACACTACAGGGAGTAAAAGTAGCTGAGTCCTCACAAGTTTTGTTTTGAATTTATCCATTTTCTACAAAACAATAAGAAAATTAAAATGGATAAAAAAGAGACTATTTACAGCTTCTTTATTTCTAATATTTACCATTTCTTATCTCTAAATCCATCCATTTCCATAAATCCGTCTTTGTTTTTTTGAAAACTCTATTTGAATAATAACATGTTTTTATGACATTTGAGTTGCAAAGCTCAATTAGGCTTAAAATAGTTTTTCTTTTTCACTTGATCTTCAAATAAAGTGATGAAGTACTAGGTAAACTTGAATATTTTATAATATTACGTTTTTAAATCCTCCTCTTTCATACTAAATATTTTATGTATTACATGTTTTATGAAGGCGCTGGTCGCCCGGATTTGTGTTTGTGTGTTCATAAACTATTCCGGCATTTCAATCGATAAATAAATTTCAATCGGCAAATTTCTTTTAAAGGTTCAGTCGTGCAGAAGTACGAATACATCCATTGCCTATTAGTTAATAGGGGCTAATAATAATAATTTCTGAAATTGCTTACATTTTTTTATACACTTTTTTACTTACATTTTTTTTTCAATCAATATAGCAGGGTAGACAAAGAGAACCTGGGAACCAAGTGATAAGGTACTCGTCCTATTCTTCCATTCCCCACTTTCCGTCGAATCTAGAGGTATTGCAGTTGCAATGCCCGTAATAACATAAGATTTTTAATAACTTTTTTCTAACAAATCTTCCATGTACATTCACACCGATTCGCTGCGATTTTATTGTAAGTATCGATAAATTGTATTTTTTTTTCAAACGTTTAAATGAATATTCTTATGGAAATTACAAAAATGCAATCTAAAATTTTAATAATTTTCACATTAGAAATCTTAAGTGCTTTGCAAACATACATTATAGGTATATTAATGTAATGAAGTGGAAATAATAATCATGTAAGAACAACTAAGTGATAAAATGGCCACGAAATTGTAGAAGATATGACAGTGATTGTGGGTCTCCATACTTTTCAGAGATAAATCCTACGTTTGAGTTATAATTATAGTAAATTCCTTAATTTGATCAATATGAAATATGTACATACATAAAGAAAAACAACACCTACTAAGACAAATACCTACATTAAAGACTTATAATAATTATTTAAAAAATCGTTTTAAAAACAAGTGTTTTAGGTGTTAAAATTAGGTGATAAAATAAAATGCTTTAATTTAATATCAATTTTATGTGGGTTGTGCAAAAATTTGCAATCTGCCATTTTGTTTATTGTCTGATGACAATGAACAGAATGGCGGATTACAAATTTAGAACTGAAGTTGTAGTACAAATTTCAGCTCAATTAGGCACTGCGAAGTGGGTCAAATTAAGCTTGCAAGATTTCACACACACTAGCACAGCAAGTCAAATAAAAAGCTTCTACCTAGAAATTTAAATTATTATTTATTTTTTATTTAGTAACTAGAAATTTCAATTAAACCTAAAAATATATATATTTCAAAACATTACTTAGCATCTTTAGCGTTTGTAGTTGTAATTGTTCCACGCTTAAACAAATTTAAGTTTCATTTACATAATACACTTCCAAGTGGAGTCGTCGTTTTAATTAGTTTCTTTAATTACTTACTCGTTGCCTGAAAACATGCACATGGAAAGAGGTAGTCGTTAGTTCATTCCTAAAGTCTGAAACAGTAAAGCTTTCCAGTTCAAAGTATATAGAATAGGAACCGCAAATAATTTGTTCAATAATGATTTTTTAAATTATTTGTATACAACATTACATAAATTTGAGAATAATTGACATCAAAAATGTAATATTTTAATTTTTTATAGAGGCTTAATTGTGGCCAGTCATGGGGCAGGGATACAAGGGTACGTGCGTTGTGGGTTCAATTCTCTCTCGAGAAAATGTAGTATTTAATATTTTTATTTCCTCGCTCTGCTACTTGTAACGGCATTGAGTTCCGTCACTCAATACGTAATACTTGGAGAAATTGGCGAAAAGTAGGAAACAGAAGTATATTAATGAGGACGGAGTGCCTTAACATAAGGTTCCATCTGCCTACCCTGCTATGTAGGATATGGCGTAAAGCGTCTTACGATGAACACCTAGTTATTAGGTATTAACATTGGATTAATTCCATGATATTTTATTTAGTAAAATTTAATCTATTCCTTTAAACAAGATGACTTATATTGAAGTTAATATAAATCAAATTATACAAAGAGTTTCATATACCAAATATATTATATTAAGTGTATAGCGTCTCAATTAAGACCCTCACAAAAGATACACAATCAAAGTTCAGGTGTAAGTAAATTCTCATAGTACTCAGAGGGGTGTAAAATCTATTTGAGCGTTTCAAATTTCTGTTCATGTTTGGCGTAGTTCAATATAATTCATTTAACTGCTTTCAGAAGGAATTTACGGTTTAATAAGTAAATATAAAATATGATTGACAACTCCGTAAAAGTTACTTAAAAATATTTTGTAGTAGGTAGCACATTATTTTTCAGGTTTACACTTGGAACCTGTGTCAAGAGACTGTTTCCCTGAGTTCAAGGTATTTCGAGTTCAGTGACAGAATTCGATATCGCACTTTGCCTTAAAAATATTTTTATCCCTCATAGTGAAAACTCGCACACAGCAGGGTAGGAAGAGGGAACCTAGTGTTAAGACACTGTGAGCGGGATACAGCGTGAAGCTGATTTAATTTTAATTTTGATTTATAGTGAAAACCGAACTATCGCGTTAACGGCCAGAAGTTGTCATTTTACGCCACGGTAGGCTACCGTGGCATAAAATGACAACTTCCGACCGTAAGTCACAACCCGTAGGGGCAAGTAGGTATTTATGTTAAGAAATATATGTATTTACTAAAATGTATTAGGGGGCAACTAAGTAAGTATTGAGCTATTTTATACAGTAATTTCCTTTTGTACAATTTCGAAGGCCATAATGAAAAAACTCTTATTATTACAACACGAAATTATTATTTTCGATTTCGTCAATGCCAGCGCACTGTTCCATAAATATGTATGTAAACAATTTACAAAACTATTATAATACTTTTGCCTTAATAGTTTATTAAAATTAAAATTAAATCAAATCAAATCAGCTTCACGCTGTATCCCGCACACAGCAGGGTAGGCAGAGGGAACCTAGTGTTAAGACACTCCGTTCCCCACTTTCTGCCGAATTCTGGAGGCATTGCGTGTTGAGTGTCAGAACTCAACGCCGCGCTCAACCTCGACATCAGAGCGAAGAAATGGAAATATAAATTTAAGTAAATATTTCATCTCCTCGAGTGGGGATCGAACCCACAACCAGTCGGTTTTACAGTCACACCTCGTGCCGCTGCGCCACGACAATGCGTCAATAGTTTATTATGCATAATATTTAAAATTGTAATAAAATAGTAAGTTTAAGTTAGGTCTAAAACAATAATTTATAAAAGTCATTAGATGGGGAACTTTTTGGGGATTGTAGTAATGTGGTCGAATACCGTCCGGTCATTAGTAGATTCCTCTTTAGGTAGCTCTGCAAATTACATGCAATTTGCAAAATTGTTTCTATACGCCTGAAAGTTTTGATCATTTCATATAAATTTTGCACCCCACCTTCTAGAGATAAAAAGAGAATACATTCACTATATCGTAACGCAGGGATAGTATATACTAAATTAGCTTAGAAGTACAGATCACTTATAAATAAAAACCATTCAATAATAATTATAACAATTTTCCGAACATCATCAGATTCGACGAATAAAATCAAATATATCTAAGAGATAAAAATGTACTAATTGCTATAAAGTTCCCATGAGAATTCAGCTGAAATCGCCGGCCTTTCGGACATTATCGAAAAATTGAACGGAACCGAATACACTGATTGACAGTCAATTTGGACAGATTGTATTGTACATTGTTCATTGTAATCAAAGTTGTAAATATTTGTCACGGTTTGTTGACGTCTGAGACAAATGCCAAAGCATCCATTGCGGTGTTAGAGACTCTAGACCTAGAGACTGATTTACGGTCGTCTAAATCTCTTCCTCTTCTCGAAAATATGTTAATTAATATAAATTGTTACTATAGATAATAATATTTGTGCGGTAGTTCACAACTGTTATACAACTGATATGATTAATTTAAACATGAACAATTGCTGCTATATAAGAAAAAAAAATTGTTTTATTGTTAAACTTTACAATTTTTGATTTGAGATACATATGTACCTACTTTTTTTTGGCTCGACGCTGTAACCCGCAAGTACCAAGGTTGTGTGGTTGCGGAATTCTGGAGATATTATGGCTTAAGCGGTGGGACTTAACGCCGCACTTTGCTATTCTTCGCTCTTGTAACAACAAGAGCGAAGAATTGAAAATGTTGAACATTTAATTTCCTCGTGTGGAAATCAAACTCACAACCTGTCACGTTTACAGTTTCTACGCCACTGGCCTCTATATACACATATTTAATTGAATGATATAAGATTTTCCGGAATTATTTTTAGATACTAATATATTCTTTGACATAATGTTTATTTTGAAGGCTTTAACAATTTTATTACAAATTATTTCATGTTAAAGCCGCAATTTTATAGAAATAATTCGTATCGTAAACTCAAACGTAGTATTTTCTTCTTGTTTTATGGGATGAGACTGGGGCCAAAATTCCCGTTCTGTAAATATATTTACAAAGCTGATCCCCAGAGACGAAAAGAAAATCATTCCGAGACGTGTCTACGGTTTTATAGCCCTAGTGAATTATGACGTAAAACATTTATAAGTTTTTTAGAACATTTATGTTTGCTGTGTTGATAATATTCAATCGTTATAACGTGTTACTTTTTATGCTATCAGCAAGAGAGATTTTGGACGATTCCTTTCCAATCCCACCATACATATAGCATCACTTTGTTCCGAGTCAGGCTTGGCTTTGCTACGGTTTTTGGGGCTTGTCCATTTCAGATTTCGTATTTTCTCTCTTAACTTCTTAATACTGATTTCGCCATCAGATTCATCAAAATTCAGCTTTTCACTTTTACTTGAGACTAAGGCGTCATCACATTTATACAACTGCTTGTAAAATTCCGCCCATCTCTGCAAAACGTGTGGTTGTTTTTTTTAATTTCACCTTTCCGAAACCGACCAGGTCGGTTTCAAGGAGGCGCGGGTTAGAGTTTATATATAAATAAGTACGTCAATAGTATTTTCAGAAACAAAAATTTCAAGAGAGAAATTAATTTCATTAAAAACCTTTATTGAAACAATAATGTTTAATACAATTTTAATGCAATGGCTACATATAGTACATTGATTGTGACACTTTGGTAATTATTTAAAGGCATATTGTACAGTTAAATTTCAAATTGAAACTTTACTAGCTAGTGTGTTAAGATTTTGATTTTCTGTTTGGTTTTTGTAATATAAACATACACACGTGTATACATGGCAGCGTAAAAACGTTTCCCGCTCGTACGGATTACAACATCAATGTAAACAAGATCAGTGAATATACATAATTTTCACGCGACGTATACAATAGGTCGGGGAAAAAGTATTTTCGTATTTTGAATGTATTATTTATTAAAATAAATAAATCAGCTTTACACTGTATCCCACGTACAGCAGGGTAGGCAAAGGGAACCTAGTGTTAAGAGTCCGTTCCCCACTTTCTGCCGAATTCTGGAGGCATTGCGTGTTGAGTGGCAGATATCAACGCCGCGCTTAACCTCGACACCAGAGCGAAGAAATGGAAATATAAATTTAGGTAAATATTTCATCTCCTCGAGTGGGGATCGAACCCACAACCAGTCGATTTTACAGTCACACTTCGTGGCCTCTATTATTTAAAAAAAAACAAAAAATTAGCTTCACGCTGTATCCCGCACACAGCAGGGTAGGCAGAGGGAACCTAGTGTTAAGACACTCCGTTCCCCACTTGCCGAATTCTGGAGGCATTGCGTGTTGAGGGGCAGAACTCAACGCCGCGCTTAACCTCGACACCAGAGCGAAGAAATGGAAATATAAATTTAATATGCTCTATTATTTATTTTTATTATTATTATTAACCTCTTTAGCTATACTGAATGTAACTGGCTGGTTTTAATACCATTAAATGCGACGTTCTGAAGATTCAATAAATAAAAAACAACAAATAGTTCCGCCATTTTTCAACTGTTTTTCAAGCAAGCAAAATGAACGTATGTGATCAAGAAATTCGGTACATTTCAAAGTTTTATTACAAAAAATGTAAAAATGCGACGAATAAAATTTAATAGTTATAGCACAAATGTGGCTCAAGCGTTTCAAGTCTGGAAATTTTAGTGTGAAAGATGAGGTTCGCTCTGGACGCCCTGTACAGATAAAATCAGTGCCAGATGGGACCAATTTTGAGAAAGTGGAGCAAGTTTGACATGTCAGTAGCTACGACATTGCTGAAGAACTGGATGTTAATCATAAAACAGTTTTACGTCATTTACGAAAGTCTAGGAGTAGGGTACAAGAAAATACTTGACATTTGGGTACCAAATTATCTCATTGAGAGAAACCTAATGCAATGTGTTTCCATTTGCGATTCTTTGTTGAAACGTAACAATTCCCAACTATTTCTAAACAGTTGATTACGGGTGACGAAAAATAGGTACTATACTATATAAAATAGGTACTATATATATAGGTACTTACGATAAGAATATGCGAAAAAGATCATGGTCGTAGCATGGGCAAGCCCCACAAACCGTGGCAAAGCCCGGCCTGATTCGGAACAAAGTAATGCTATATGTATGTTGGGATTGGAAAGGAATCGTCCACGATCGATTCTGACATCTACTGTCAACAACTGATGAGGTTAAAAAAAGGTTTTGAGAAAAACCGGCCGGAGCTGGTGAATAGGAAGGGCGTGGTGTTCTACCATGACAACGCCAGACCGCACTTATCTATAGCCATGCAACAAAAATTGAGAGAGCTTGGCTGGGATGTGTTGATGCATCTTCCGTATAGCCCTGACCTTCCTCCATCAGATTTCCATCTGTTTCGGTCGTTGCAGAACTTTTTAGGAAGCATAATTTTTTTATCAAAAATTTCTAAATTTCTACAGGAATGGGATCATGGCATTACCCATATGATAACAACAAGTCATCGATCAAAAGGACACATACATATTAGAAAATAAATAAAGAAATATTTGTATGCTTTGTATGAACAATATGAAAATACTTTTGCCCCGACCTTATACTCGTATGTATGTACGTAAATGGCAGTCGCTCCATCATTTGCCTCATCTCCACATCGCAACCAAACATTTATTTCATTTCATTGTTTTGTTAGTGTTTACGGCAAAAAACGGTGCTTAAATTGTGTTTACACACATTCATCTTGCTGTATGTTTATGCGTGCTAATAATATACATGAAATAATAATATGTTTTTCTCAATCTCTAAATAATCTTATTTTACACTAGCGACCCGCTCGCGGCTTCGCCCGCTTTAACTACTGAATTATTCGTGTAGTGTACCTATGTTTGCAAAACACTTAAGATTACTAATGTGAAAATTATTTAAACCTTAATGCAACCCGCATTTTCGTAGTTCCAATAAGGATGTTCCAATTGTTTAAGAAAACACACTTAAACAAATGACACAAACAACAGAAAACTTCAACAAAAGGAATTATAAACAACAGACTACCTACTATTCTCTTACCCAAAAATACTTAAACGAAAAGTAACCAACTATGTGGCGTTGAAATACATCAAAATTATTGGATAACTCCAAAATACGTGCAATCACTTCTAAATTAACTTTGCTATAGAGCCAGGCGCAGAATTGAAGCATTCTCTCGTCCATCTCCGTAGTAGCTCCGAACGACATCTGGGCGTTGACACAGTATGAAATTGGAAGGATTATCAAATGCCATCTAGGCGGTCAACTCAGTCAGGAGAGACCCTCGGTTTCCTGAGGGACGCCCTTCTTAAACGACCAAGTTTCAATGCAAGGCTCATGAGTCGGATTTGGAGAAGAATAGAAAGTCCCTCGGAAGTAGTCTTACGTCTGACCTCGGGCAGCCGGGTATGCCACGGAGTGCTGCTCCTTAGGTGCAGGTGATACATTGGCGCAGCGGAATGCGTTGGACGTGAGACGACCAATGTGTACCTCCAGGCTTTCTATTTTTATGTTGCGATTATGCGTGGTGTTCCTTACTTAGTATGGCGCTTGCGTCACTCGACGGAAGATGAGGTTCTAGACCACCTGCAGGATTTCTCGTTGAGTGATACTCGCTAGGGCGTTGTGATGTGTGTGAGCAGGTGATAAAATGCTGCCCTGGGGAACAACGGCAGCGATCGAGTCGCTGCTAGACCTCGAACTCTCAACTGTCACGCAAAATGTCCTGTCACTGAGGCAGGGAGGCAAAGACATGCGTGACGTGCTGGGGGGTGCCGGCTCTGAGCACTTAATGAAGTAGGCCCGGGTGCCAACGCGGTCGAATACGCACGCTACGTCGAAGAAGACTACTATTGCACTCTCCTTTCGGTTGATCGCTGTTGCGGCGTAGTATAACCAGAGTAGTATACCCGCTTGC
>JAATLQ010034942.1:0-25679 GCA_013421005.1 Heliconius erato x Heliconius himera | reverse complement strand
TAATTTTATATATAATTCATTAAAAAAACACATGAGTGCAAATATTCACATTAAGTAACCTCTTTAAACCAGGCAACCTTGGACTTGCGGCAGACTGAGAGCTGGCAACCATTGTTTTTCCAATTCCTTATGCGATTCTCTTTCAAATGATGTGCGATTCACATAAAAAACATATGAGTGCAATTTTCTCCAAAAACGAGTTACGAAAAACATTAATTAAAGGTGATTGCGGCAGGATTTTTTTGCGCAACCCTAGTGTAATCTATTCTACTATCATGTATCATTCTTAAATATAAGTTTCATTAGAAAATCTAATCCCTACAGTTTTAAACGATGGGATCTCCACCTATAAGGAAATTATTAGTGGGTTGTTATTTTGTTAATAGAATTCTTTTAAATATACACATGTAAAACACCTACAAACAATAAAATAATAAGAAACTGTAGCAATTTATTTAAATAAATTTTTCGTTGTTTTATTTTGGTTTAGTAAAACAAACAGGCTTAGTAATTTGATATTGTAGTAAGGTTGTTGTAGCATTAACTTGACACCGACTTCAAAATTATTAAATTTTTCTTTAATATTTTTTTAACATAATCAATGTACTATTGCTTTATGTTAAGTAAATTTATTTTATATTTTTTTCACACGGACAGAAAAACCCAAAAAAATAGTAGTTTAGTAAATAGTCCCAATCCAGTAGTTTGCGTATGATGATAACATATTGACAAAAATTAAAATGTTACACACGATAATTTAAAGGTTTGATTATGATGGAAAATAATTGTCTCTTTCCTGTTACTAAAATAGATACACTCACACACACAACATTGTTATTAAGTGGTGAATGGTTTTTCTAAGGTTAGCTCTATGTTCAGTCTACATCGCCATAAATGGTAATGCCGTAATAAAAAGTATTAAAGTCATTAAATTATAAATAAAAAATATGTAAAGAAAGATTTTGGAGGCATTCCGTGTGGCCGAACTCAACGCTGCGCCTTGCCTCGCCGCCAGGGCGAAGAAATGAAAATATTGCAGCACCACGAATGGCCTGATTAAATTATATTTGAAAAATATATATTGTAACCATTGTGGTGCAATAGGGCAGCGTTGTAATTGTAGGTTCGATTTCCACTCGGAGAAATTAATTATTTTCATATCGCCGCGTGAAATTATAAATATTTAAATATTTATGAATAAGATTTAACTACTTATTAACACAAACTCGTTTTTTTATACATTTTTTGCTTATTTGTAAGAGAAGAAAAATATATAAAAGTCGTCTATGCAATCTAAACGATCATGGTGGTTCCATTGTGTTGATTATTATTTTTTGTCTTTAAATGATTGAACAAAAATATGGGAGACGAGTAAAAAACAGTTACTTCCTTAAGCATTACGAAACCTGAATACAAGCATACAGCTACAATCATCTGCGCTCAGTCACCGGCAAAGGCTGTCGGGTGCGCCACAGCTTATTAGTTCAGTACTATTTAATATTATTTATTAAATTAAATATCCTTTTATCATTTTATAATATATTATTTTAAGCAAAAGTGTATAGAATATTAATAATATGTCTGTACCAGAACATTTTGAGTTAGAAAATGGAGATCGCATGCCACGAATTGGCTTTGGAACCTGGCAGGTAATTAATAATTGCATTCAATGATTTACTAACAACGCATTTATATACATATATTGGATACATTTTATTACAGACAAGTTTATTGTTTTTTTTTTAAAATCATTAATAATATTAATCATATTATATAATAAAAAAAATCTTAATAGTTAATTCTAAGCCGCTTATATTATTTTACCTTCGGAAAGGGCTTTCACCTCATGTTTTATTTGAATACAGTTATCGCGTTTGTCACATATATATACATACACATCGATGCACTCAAGTGGCTGCGTGAAAGTGGAACTAAAAAAACGATAAAATCGTCTATTACAATTTTATTTCGTATATTTGTGATACCAAAAACTAGTTGCAATACAGGTTTAAGGAGTAACTTGCTATTGTTTTTAGTAAAAACTGCTCGATTTTTTTTATCAAGATATATAGATGTAGTATAATACAATATATTCAATCTTTTAAATAAAAATCAATTTTTTTTATAAGTATTATTACTATATTCAATTTTTTTAAGTTTTCTTATAAGTATTATACAGGATGGAATTGCCTGCGCTCCTTTTACGGGAACAACATATAGATTTAAATATTGAAATATTTAAATCTATATGAACCTATGTATCCTATATCTAAAAAAAATTATCAAGATTCGTCAACATTTTAGACGTAGATTTTTTTTTCATTTGTAATTTTTTTCACACCGTATTACGTGTGACGCAGTTACTAATTAGATACCAATAACGTAAACACCTACTACTACATAAATACTCGTTCTCAAAAAATATATCAGAACGAGAAGGGGATATCTCTCGTTCTATTTTACACAATTACCTATTCTCTATAATAAACCTAAACAACGTTCAACTTCACCGCCATTACCTACGACTCGATTGCGTGATGAGGCGTGTGCTGCGTTATCGCTTTGATAGGTTTGTGTGTGTGAGTCATTCTTTACAAGTTACGTTTATTTTATAATGAAATTTAATTAATTGTTTTGTTTGAGAAATTCACTCTTTTATTTTAATTGTATTAGGCTTTTATAGAGTAGTTAAAAATGTGGTTTAATTTACAGTAGTAACGACAAAAACACTCTGTATAACACTTACTGTATATACTTATTATATTATTATATCAATACTTATTACATCAATACAAATAAAAAACAAAATAGTAATTGATCGGTACATATTAAAAAAATCTTTACAAATTACGTTTTATTTTACAGCGAAATTTAATTCATTGTTTTGTTTGAACAAATCTCTTTTTCATTATCATCAAAATCTCTTTTATTTCAATTGTATTAGGATTTTATAGAGTAGTTAAAACTGTGGTTTAATTTAAAGTAGTGACGACAAAATCACTCTGTATAACACTTACTGTATATATATATATATATATATATATTATTATATTATTACATCGATACTTATCATAAAATAGTAATTGATCGGTACATATTAAAAAAAATATTGGAGCCTTTAATAAAGTAATAGAGCCCAAAATATTTTTTTTGTTTGTTTGTCTGTGTGTTTGTTCACGCTATACTATAAAAAAACGGATATGCGCGAATCGGGCTCGCCCACCCAGGGGTCCGTACAAAAACTAAAAATCTCGAGCTTTTTCTGAAATTTTGTCCCCCTTTTAAGGCTTTTATTTTTTACGATTTAACCACAAATGTATAGTTTCAGATTTTTTCTGAACTAGTACTTCCTGAAATAAAAGCTCTTGACAGACAAATAGACACAACAAAGTGATCTTACAAGAGTTCCTTTTTTCCTTAAAAAGTACGGAACCCTAAGAAGGCTTAACCAATTCAAAATTGTTTTATTTTAATTGGTCACAAATAAAAAGTTATATCAATAGAAAATATTTTGTTCGACTAAACTACCTTTTATTAACGCGAGGAAATCCGATTACGGATACCGGCCCGAGTGGGGAATCGACTCGAGTGGCAGATGTAGGCCGTCCAAATACCCACTAAAATCTCACGATGCTTCTCCTCGACCGCCACTGGCCGCGAGACGCGGGGACTAGAGTCTTCTGCGAAACGCGGTGGCGCCTACCTAACTAAGCCTAAACTACCTAGTGTAAAACAACTGTTTTATTGAATTGGCTGAAACTTTAGTTTTTAGGGTTATGTAGACTGCTGTCTGCCTATCCATCTGTCACCAGGCTGTCTCATAAACTTATACATAACAGTTAGACGATTATAACAACAAATACTAAAAAGCAGAATAAAATATTTTTTTAATTGCTTTGTCGTTTTTATATACATACATACAATGGTAAGTAGCTCTACTTACGCGAGTCCGACTCACACTTGGCCGGCCCGAATATACCGAATATACCTTTTAATCCGGGTGTCTGTAAGAGAAGCGAGCAGGAAGCGAAGCCCTGGTGATTTATAAATATTTGATATTATTTTGTATAAATATTTAGGTACATACAATTAGAATCCAAGTTCAAGTGACGAAAATAATTCTACAAGTATTTTTTATAACAATGTCTATTCTTTAAAAAAATTAATTGCAATGTGAAAGTATACGTGGGAAATAAATGATAAGAAAATGAATAATAATCACATTGCTTATTAGTATTGTATAAAGTGTAAATTTTCGCACATAAAATATTAAATTCATTCATTCATTTTATTTCCTCGAGCGGGAATCGTAGCCGCACCCTGTCGCGTTTACATTACTACGCCAAGACTGGCCTGGCTTAAATGTAGAGGGAAATCGAGAACCAAAACAACATTTAAAATAACACATCCAATATTAAAAATAAAAATGTATGCGGAACAGTCAAAAGATTCCCATTAGGAAATGGTCCATCGCAGCTCTACCTGAGTGCGTTTTGCTCTATTGGTCACTTTTTTACAAGGACTACAATACAAATATAATTATTTATAGTGGTTGAGATTTGAGGTCAATTGATTAAACGATTCAACGAGTTTTACTTAGCTACGTATTATGTTACTTTTGTATAATGCCAATATCTTGTAGGATTCATTTTCTTTAGACCATATATAGCTAGAGAATAGAAAAAATATTTGGTGTCTCTCCTGTGTTGTTTTTTTTCAAATGTTTTAACAGTTAACTGAGGACGGAGTGATTTAACACTAAACAGAGAGATACTAACTTTATATACTATACAAAGTAGTTGAAAAATATATAATTTTAAAAATCGATATACTGTTCTCGGCTAAAATTGGCCAAATAAATATAAACTGACGAGGTTTTTTCAATAAAAATATTAGTAAATAATAATTTAATATATAACAACAAACATTAACCATACACAACATTCATATTTAATCATGATTTAAAACAATTCGTCCTACGGGTTACTTGTTACGATTTACTGTCATACACACCGTTGTGTTGCTTCTCCACGGTTTCTTTTTTCACGTTATTTCGTTTCGTTTTAATACGTTTTAAATATTTTTTGAAAGTATGCCACCTTGACTTGTTAAGCTTTGAAGTGGAGTCAACAATGGCCAAAGGTTTCTCACGGCATCCGTAAACGTAACGATATGTTGAACAGCACGAACACTTTCTACTGCAAAAAGAATAAGTTTCACTGTCGTCGTGGTCCCCACTAGATGGAGATAGAGCCCTGGAAGTGGTTGCTGGACACGCGCTCTCGTGAGACCATTGTTCTATACATTGTTCATGCATATTTCCAACGACGGCCGAAGTAACATTTTCAAACGACATGTCTTATATTATGTTTTAGCTAAGGCATTGATTTTTTTTTTATGTAATTCGGTTAAGACAACTTTTAAGTCTTATTTATATTTTTTGTTGAATGACATTTTGAATACATCATATTTCTTATAGATTAAAACGTCACTGTGTAACAAAGCGGCGGTAAATAACCTTTTGGCTTAAAAGGACAAAAGAAAAGAATATGTTTCTGATATTGATAACGAATATAATCAACCAAGCGTCAGTGGTAATACTTCGGCCTTGTGTTGCATCTAGCACAACAAGAAATTAGTTCTATTGAAAGAATACAAGGCCAGTTTATTGTTATTTTATTAATAACAATGATTTATAATATATTTAATTGATTATTATTAATACTTATTTTAATTATATTTATTATATATTTATTTAAATATAGACATAAATTACGTAAATTATTACGTAAATTTCTTATATTAAAATTCACAAAAGGAAGGACATCCTCCAACTTGACGCTGATTAGGTACTGATATATCATACACATTTCAACTATTCAATGTAAATAAAAATAAATAAATCAGCTTCACGCTGTATCGCGCACTCCGTTCCCCACTTTCACAAGACACTCCGTTCCCCACTTTCTGCCGAATCCTGGAGGTATTGCTTGTTAAGTGGCAGAACTTAACG
Source organism: Heliconius erato x Heliconius himera (assembly GCA_013421005.1). Lineage (NCBI taxonomy): Eukaryota > Metazoa > Arthropoda > Insecta > Lepidoptera > Nymphalidae > Heliconius > Heliconius erato x Heliconius himera. Next base: position 19,666 of record JAATLQ010034942.1, on the reverse strand, counting down.
CCGCGCTTTTGCCTCGACACCAGAACGAAGAAGTGGAAATATAAATTTAAGTAAATATTTCATTCCCTCGAGTGGGGATCGAACCCACAACCAGTCGGTTTTACACACTTTGTGCCGCTGCGCCACGACCGGCCTCATTCTACTATTCAACTATTCAATGTACATAATTCATATAAATACAAGACACCTTTAATTAAAGTGTTTTTTTATTTTTCAACAGGCACCTCCCGACATTTTGGAAAAATCTGTGGATGCAGCTTTAGCGGCAGGATATAGACATTTTGACTCGGCTCAGGCTTATGAAAATGAAGGTGCCTTAGGCCGCGCACTTAACCGCTGGATCGGTGGTGACCCAAACAAAAGGAAAGAATTATTTGTAGTCACTAAGCTGGCACCTGGAGGTGGGAGAGATTCTTTTTTTTTATAAAAATAATTTAACTTAAATTTATATTTCCATTTCTTCGCTCTGGTGTCGAGGTAAAGCGCGGCGTTGAGTTCTGCCACACGCAATGCCTCCAGAATTCGGCAGAAAGTGGGGAACAGAGTCTCTTAACACTAAGTTCCCTCTGCCTACCCAGCTGCATGCGGGATACAGCGTGAAGCTGATTTTTTTTTTAAATAATTTCTTAACCGTAAGTATATGCTATGATAATTATTATTTATTTCAGGTAATAAGCCTGAGTTAGTAGAACAATACTTTAATGCCTCTTTTCGTGAGTTGGGTCTAGAATATATTGATCTTTACCTCATCCACGTGCCGTTTGGTTTTGAGCACGTTCCAGGGGAACTACATCCAAAAAATCCAGATGGTACCATGAAAATTGAATATAATACTGACATCGAAGCTGTATGGAAAGTAAGTATACAACACAGCCAAATCTGCGTATTGCTTGCTTTTTAATTGTGCAATGGTTATTTAATAAAACATACGTTTTACTGAATTTCATTGTATTAAAATGAAAATTTATTAACGAATTGTTAGTTATTTGATTAAGTACTTATAATTTTAAGTTCCTTAATAGGTTCTTAACGATACAAGTACCGTTGTTGAAATTAATTGATATGGATATACCTATATAAATTAAAGTAAGCTTAAATTTTGTTATTTCCAGTAGGAATAATCCTGTGGAGATTTGTTTTCAGTTATTATATTAATGACGAAAAATGTTGTTAATTAAAAAAATATCCATAGCCGAGATGAATAGTTTAGTCTTTTTTAAATGAAAGAATGTTTAATTTATTCTGTTTCTATTCTTTGTTTATGGCATTCTGCTATAGATGTTATTTATAAAAAAGAAAATGTCAATAAAACACATTGTCAAATATATTGAAAGTCCTAAATAATAATTACCAATTTTTTTACTTGCTATCTTTTTGGTTGTTAAAATTCAAATGGGTGTATCGTTTCTTAAAAACAATGAATATTCCGATAACGAAAAAGATAAAAATGACATAACTAAAGAAAATAACAACGAAATCCAACGAAATGATGCTATTTACAAAGAATGTAGCTATCCTAAGTGCACACGCAACAAACCTTTATCTAAACATGCTCAAATTTCACAGTTTCTTGTAAATCCAAGTTTAATTAGTGAACGCTACGACAAGTTCTCATGGACTAAGATTTATCGGTCTCCAGTACCGAGACGATACTGTCATGATAAATTACGACTAAATGAACCAACATCTAACACAAATATGTTGAGTGATTTAAGTCCCATTGGTCATGATAAAGAAAATAGAGAAAATGCTATTAAAATCACTGCCCAAACATCAACAATATCATTTGTAAGCCCAAAACGGAAAAAAACAATGTGTTCTAAAATATTACCAAAATTCCTTTGTCCATGTTGCAGCGGAGGCGATGATTGTATAGAAGAGTCTAGAATGCCATATATCAATAAAAGTGCTAATAGTAATTCCTATGAAACTATTGATCTAAAGCCAAATTCCGCCACCGACTTTTCACTTAATATAGATGCTTCTTTATTGAGCATGATTTATTTGCAAAGGAATTCCAAACATAAAATAGCTGAATTTTATGCTAAAATGATTAGAACGTTATTGCGCAATACATGGAAACAATTTTTATATGCTTTTCTTCTTAAAAGAAACCACGATCCTAGCAAAACCACGTCTGAATTAATAAACTCGACAATATTATGCGAGTAGATGCCTTGAAACTTATGCATAGTACTTAACAGTACAGTCAATAACTTCCTACTTATACGTACTGGTTTTGCTACGCATAATTTAACAGATTATATTTAGCGTTAACGATAAGTAAATAGAAAAAAAAAAGATTTAATACTTTGATATAAAATACAAAAAAAAATAATATGAAAAAAGTTTTTAGAAAAAAAAAAGATGGACAAATTGATATATCTATATATTTTTTGATTTCTCTTTTTTGATACTTACAATTGCTAATATGTAGTATTTTTTAAATTTATTTGTTTTTGCTCATGGAACCTAAATTAAATAAAAAGAATATACTTCGTATTTCTTTGTTTTTTTATTATATTAATATTCTAATACTCAAATTAAATGTTAATTCAAGTATTAGACTATTTAACAACAATTAATACAACGATTTATCAAATAATAAAAATATCTTCTCAGGATCTTATTTAAAGCCATAATGGATATTCTTAAATTATTGCAGTGAATAATTTTATAAATAAAAAAAAAGATATAGCTAGATAATTGTTTAATTTTTCGTCGCTAATGTAATAATGCGAAATAACGATATACGATATTTTCATTACCGTCACCGCACAAGTCTTTAAAAAAATTGTAAGAAAATGTATATTGTTAACTTTGTACTATTCAAGTTAACTTTATTGAAATATGATATCTTATATGATTATACATCTAATGTCTTATTGAACATTTGCAGGCTGTCCTTAAATTAAAGGAATCTGGCCGAGTTCGTCACGTAGGAGTTTCTAATATGAACGAGGAGCAGATCAAGCGTCTAAACGCTATAGCGAAACCAGCATGCCTGCAAGTTGAAATGCATGTCCTCCTGCAACAGGGCCCCCTAATAGCAGCTGCGAACAAACTGGGAATACCAATAGTAGCCTACTCACCTTTGGGCTCCAAAGCACTTACAGATTCTCTTAGCGCTGCAAATGGGTAGGTAAATTGAATATTGATATTTTACAAATATAGCTAGATAGATAGATAGATCAAATTCTTTATTGCATACACAAACTATAAGTACATAAAAAAAAATAGAATCGATAATTGTAGAAATATAACAAGCATGCACAGGCAACCTTATCACTATTAGTGATCTCTTACAGGTAACCTTGGGCGTAACCATTTACAAAAAATATATTTTATATATACAATTATTTTTTGTTATCTTAAGCCTTTCTCATAATTCGAATAAAGTTTTTGTTTATAAATGAATCAAATGTTCAATCTTTTTACAGGCGTTCATATCCAAGTTTATTGGAACTTCCCGAAGTCGATAAAATTGCCAAGACGCAAGCTCGTACACCGGCACAAATCTTACTACGATTCCTACTTCAAAAAGGTGTGGCTGTGATCCCTAAGAGCACTAATCCAGTCAGAATTAAACAGGTAAAATAAACATATCTTAAAATTTATTCAAGATATATATAGGTATGTATATTGTAAAATTCTTTCCCAGGATATTTAAAAAAAACCTTCTAAATTGATAAATTTATCACATTACAGATATAATAATAAATTAACAAACACATCATTGAAATTACTAAGCACATACAGACACCATGTCTAAGTTCTAAAGTCCGGTTTACACTGGGAGAGAGAAACGAGGGAGTAATGTTTAGTCGGAAAGGACTCTTTAAGTAAAATAAGTCTACATGTTCTCCTTCCTTCCTTAGAGTTTAATATTTTTTTATTACTCGCTCCATTTTCTAGAATTGAGCTTGATCATTTCACAAGTTAATTTATTAAGAATAAAAAGAAAGAAGGTATATGTTAAATATTATATATTTTTAATATGGTCAAATAATTTACTTTTCAGAACATCTCTCTATGGGACTTTGAACTAAGTGAAAAGGAAATGCAAGAACTAACTTCTTTGGATAGAGGCGAGGATGGCAGGATATGTGATTTCCTATTTTTCGGTGACGTCACAAGGCACTCTGAGTACCCATTCAAAAAATAACACAACTTATATAAGTTCCTATTACAACTGTTATAAGTCGAAAAGTAACAAATATATTTATGACATATATGTACTATGTACGTTTAATAATATTAATATAATATAAATAACTTTGAAGTTTTATTTTTTATCACATGATCTTTTTAACTATTATATTATAATTTAGTCAAGAAATTGGAAGAAAATTTTATTAATCAAAGGTAGGCTAGCTACGTAGGTGCACCTACCTACGTAAGTAAATCCTTCGATATTTTATATAGATATAAAACACTTTTAGAAAATTTATAATAAATAATAATTAAATATATAGGGTGGAAGTGTCAGCGCTCCTCTTACCAGAACAGCATATACCGTAAAATGTTTTTAACCCATACCTAAAGAAATTAATCAAGATACCTCAACAGTCTAGATGTAGGATTTTTTTTCACACGATCTTGAGAAAAATTATCTAGTGTTCCAATAGTGGTTATAAAAGTCAAGTAAAGTAAATGTGAATGAATGATGAAAAATTGAGCAAAGAAACAACAATTGTAACTTAAAATTGAACTAATTAAAACTCAAATAAGTAATTAATTAGTAGATTGTAAGTTATTTTTTTTTGAGCTTCACGCTGCATCCCACAGCGTAGATGGAAGCCAAGACACTCCATTTTGCACCGAATTCGGAAACCATTGCGTGTTGAGTGGAGGAACTGTACGTATTAATTATAGTATGTATTAATTAGTAGATTGTAAGTTATTTTTTTTTGAGCTTCACGCTGCATCCCACAGCGTAGATGGAAGCCAAGACACTCCATTTTGCACCGAATTCGGAAACCATTGCGTGTTGAGTGGAGGAACTGTACGCTGCATTTTGCCACGACACCAGAGCAAAGAAATGAAAATTTAAATTTACATAAAAATTTTGAACCCACAACCAGCCGCGTTACAGTCACACTTTGTGCCCCTGTGCCGCGACTGGCATCTTAATACTACTTTTTACTATTATTTATTCATTATTTTTTAATGAAACTATTTATACTATAATATATTACCTTCACGCTGTATCCCGAGTGGGGTAGACAGAGAGGACGCCAAACGCTATAACAGCATCGGTACCAACACTGCATTGTGAACAGCCAAACGTGCAGCTGTGCTGACGTTTCGCCGTCTCATCAATGCATCCAAGGCATCGTTAGCCCTGTTACCGGCAGCGATACGCCTTCCCGCATCCATCTTATATTTTCCATCTATACTGAACATACTTCCCAAATATACCACTTCATTCACTTGTTCTAATAGCTTACCATTTACACTGATCTTGTATTTTGTCTTTCCTTAATTTCTTTCAATTACCAGAACCTGTGTCTTATTCGTATTCAGGCTTAGACCATTAATTTCACATTTTTTTTCATAGTAGTGACTAAGGCATGCAACTCGCATTCTGATGATGTAATGAGCACTACATCATCTGCGTACAATAGGCAATTTACACTCAAGTCAACTAGTTTTACTCCTATGTCACTTTGTTTCACTCCTTACAGACAGCTATCCAAATACAAATTGAACAACCGAGCTGACATCGCCAATCGTTGTTTAACACCCGATTGGACGTCAACCCAAGGCGATATGCCATCTCATACTAGCATCCAGGCTGTGATCTCTGTAAAAAGACTTTACAGCCAGCAGCAAGGGTCCGTTCACATTGTACCCGGGTAATGTCTCCCGTAATTACTTTCTTCACATCATCTTCACAATAGAAAAACAGCCAGCACTTCTACCATATGAAAAGGGGGTTACAGACAGGATTGGTAACATCTTTAGAAGAGCTTCCATAAAAACCAAATGCAAGCCTAACAAGAATGTGAGCAAATTCTTGATAATACATCTAAAATATTTACTTCATCTCTAACGCAAAGGTTTTCTTTCTTAAGCGCGATTTCAAAACACCCAAATTAAAAATGTGCCGTGTGCGTCACAATCAAATAGTTATTTTATTTTAAATTTTAGGAATGCATTAATGTACATTAATTAATATTTAATTATGTTCCCTATAAAACTTTTTATACGTGGATATGTTAACTTATTTACAATTCAAAACATTTTGACCTTTCACCGATGATTTTGCATTGCATTATAAGTACCTATATGTGACATTATGCCGTGACACGTAAACATCATAAATCAGTGATATAAAACATACCAATTAATATTTTTTGTGAAGTATAATATTAAAAATATTATTAAAAATCTCGACGCGTAGTTGAGGTTCGAGTGCCATTTGGCGAAATGTCTTTAAAATTAAAAAAAAATGTTTTGTAAAGCAATATTTTAGGATTTTTAGGGTCGCAGACATTGTAGACGCGGAAGATAATAATATTATGAATATGATAATGTACTTAACAATTTTAATTATCGATTTAAGCACCGAGATAGCATTTTTTATAAATAAAATGACTTAGACCTATCGTCTCATTAATGAGAACATACACAATACTAAGATTTAAGAGTAAAAAATATACATGGTGGTGATTATTTCAGATTATTGATACATAAACCAAAAGAAATAATATGACCGCAATATGCATATACATAAATACGGTTGGCTGTACGCTCTGTTATGTTTTTTGATTAAGTTTTATTAACCTTTTTCAGTACTTTATAGCTTCGCATGAAAGGAGGACGCGTGCTGGAATAAAAGTGATCACGTTTAATTTTTATAATTAATGTTACTATTTTTATGTATAAAAAAATAAGGCGTGAAAATGGCAGTCGTACTGAAGGGAGCTGTGGATCTTTATTATTATCTGAACGAGGAGATTGCAGGTGAGGCAATTTCTAAAGTCGCTCTTACATATTTACTTATTATATTAAATACAGTTAACAATACTTTAACATAAAATTAAAGCTTTATTAGTTTTAAGCCACAGTAAAATTGATTTACCAAAAATAATAATTATTGCTTTTTTTTTATTTGTAGGTATAGGCTATACCTAAACATTGTAATATTTTACAATGTCCTGTAAAATTATTAAGGAACAGTATTTTATAGATTAATTTATAAAATATACCTGAATGTTCAGTATTTGCATGAGGCACAATAAGTATAAAAATATTTCGACACAGATAATTATTCAAACATATATATTATTAGATCACAGGACTGAAAACTGGCCGTTGATGCGCACCCCCTGGGCTGGTCTCTTTATAATATCACTGTATTTAATGACAGTACTAAAATGGCTTCCAAATTACATGAAGAACCGTCCACCTTATGACCTTCGCAAGCTGATCGCCGTATATAATGCGGTCCAGGTTGCATGTTGCACATATATTGTTTATCAGGTATACATATGTATATTTATTATAGTTGACTCTGGATAACAGTAAAGGAGGTAGCTATATAGATTAATATCTAAAAATTGTTGTATATACAGGATGGAAGCGTCAGCGCTCCTTTTACGGGAGCAGCATATAGGGTAAAATATTTGAAACCCACACCTAAAGAAATTAATCAAGATACCTCAACAGTTTAGAAGTGGGATTTTTTTCTTCATTTCACGATGTTTATCCATACTTGTATTTCGTGTGACGCAGTTACGCATAAATACCAATAACGTAAACACATACTACTACAAAAATACTACTAAAGCTTAAACAACTTTGAACTTTACCGCCAATACCTACGACTCTATTTCGGAATGAGGCGTATGCGGCGTTTTCTCTTTGATAGGTTTATGCCTGCGTGCGTCGTTCTCGACTAATGGCGTTTTATTTTACAACAAAAATTTTATTATTTATTTTGTTTGAATAAATCACTTTTTCATTTTTGGGAAATAAAAAATAATTGTATTAGGATTTTATAGAGTAATGAAAACTGTGGTTTCTTTTAAAGTGGTGCTGACAAAAACACTCTGTATATGTCGTAGAAGCTGTCGTGGCACAAGCGTATACTTATAAACGGGACAGTCGTGGGTTCGATTTCCACACCGTAAAATGAAATATTATATATTAATATTTTCATTTCTTCAGTCTGGTAATAAGGCACATGGTGATATGGTGATGTGGTCGGACAGTGTCGTCGTTATTAAACCCAGCAAGACGTCATTAGTGACCAATGTTTTTGACAAATTATTTCTAATCGCGTATAAATTATTTAAATAGATTGACATAAATAATGTCATATTATTTATGTTAATTTATTTATAGAATTCTAATGATTATGTCTATGTTTCGTACATATATTTAACTTTTAATGAACCTCCAGCTGTATAGAATTTCAAGATGTATCTAATATTTTTCTTTAATTTTTTATTGGGACGAGTTTGGCGCAGTGGCACAAAGTGTGACTGTAAGCGCGACAGGTTGTGGGCTCGATTCTTACTCGAGGAAATAAAATATTTAATATTATCATATCTTCGCTCTGGCGTTGAGTTCCGCCACTCATCATGGGCCAATTGGCGCAATGCCTTCAGGATTTGGCGGAAAATGGAACGGAGTGTCTTAACACTGGTTCCCTCTGCCTACCTTGCTGTGTACGGAATACAGGGGGAAGCTGATTTCAATCTATTATTTTTCAGAGCCTGAAATTGGGTTGGTTAAATCATTACAAGTTAATATGTCAGCCTGTCGATGAAGGACCTTTGGCTATGGAGTATGCGTGGAAAGTGTGTTATGTGTACTTCGTTGTCAAATTGATCGACCTCTTCGATACGGTATGCTTACGAATATTTGGTTTTTAATATGGCATTGAGGCCAGTCATGGCGCAGCGGCACGAGGTGTGACTGTATAACCGACTGGTTGTGGTTTCGATCCCCACTCGAGGAGATGAAATATTAACTTAAATTTATATTTCCATTTCTTTGCTCTGGTATCGAGGTTAAGGACGGCGTTGAGTTCTCCCACTCAATACGCAATGCCTCCAGAATTCGGAAAGAAAGTGGGGAACAGAGTGTCTTAACACTAGGTTCCTGTGCGGGATACAGCGTGAAGCTGATTTAATTTTAATATGTGCATATAAATACTTAATAATGATGTTTTTTTTTCAAATCAAAAGCAAAGAACAAATTTGTTATTGAAATCGTCATGACGCAGGGCAGGCAGTGTGCAACTGTAAACGTGACGATTGTTGGTTCGATTCCCACTCTGGGAAATTAAATATTTTATATTTAGGGGAGACCTCGGTTGACTTTCGGAAAAACAGTATCAAAGATAGGTACTGGAAGAAGGTCACGTAATAAGCATGAGGACCCCTCGGAGGGCATGTATGAAGAGGTTGATGACAGTGGGCGAGGCGAAAGAAGTATGTAGAGACCACAGCGTTTGGCGCTCTGTTCCCTCTGACTACCCCGCTAGAGATAAAGAGTGAAGTTAAGTTTTTCAGTTCCTCGCTGTGGTAACAAGGCAAAGCCCGGCGTTGAAATCCGTCCGATCCGCAATTGGGAAAATTTAATAATTAATATTACCAATTCTTCGTTTTGGTAATGAGGCACAACGAGTTCCGCCACGTAACACGCAACGCTTTCAGAATTCGGCAAAGAGTAGGGAACGGAAGCGTCTTAACGGGAACGGAATGACTTAACACACCTAGTGTTAAGTCATTCCGTCTTACTTACCAGGGCGACATATTCGCACAAGCGACAAAACCCTTAAATTAGAATTTAAAAAAAAACACTGGGTTCTTAGATACGCCTACCCTGATATGAGCAGGATACAGCGTGAAGTTAAAATAAAGAAAAAAATATCCTTATAGGTAGTTATATTTGGTTGATCATTAAATGTAGATTTCTTAAATTACAATATCTTCTTTTATGTCAGAAATGTCTAATAATGACGTGAAGTAAATTTAATTATTTATAATTATAAAAGTTTTTAAAACACTTTGTTAAATATTCAAAAATTTCAGATATTCTTTGTATTAAGAAAGAAACAGAATCAAGTTTCCTTTCTTCATGTTTATCATCATTTTGGAATGGTTTTGGTCGCTTGGTCGGTGGTGAAGTGGGTCCCGGGTTCGTATAACATATTATTATCTATTTTGTTTATTTTGATAATTGTGATATTTTTTCTCGACATTTTTTTAATACATTTTGAAATCGTGTTTTGTAAATTTACAAATAACGTTTCATACATATTTAAGTAAATACTTACAAAAATATCACTTTTAGAATATTTAATTAATATAACATTCGAACTGAATTAAATCTAATATTGTAACCAGAGCTATTTCATTGCAATTATAAATAGGTATGCCGAAATCAAATGGATGGGTACTATAAATGTATATTATTGTATAATTTACGTTACTATTTGTGACTGTAAAATCGACTGGTTGTGGGTTCGATCCCGACTCGAGGAGATGAACTTTTTACTTAAATTTATATTTCCATTTCTTCGCTCTGGTGTCGAGGCTAAGGGCGGCGTTGAGTTCTGCCACTCAACACGCAATGCCTCCAGAATTCGGTTAGGTTCCCTCTGCCTACCCTGCTGTGTGCGGGATACAGCGTGAAGCTGATTAATTTGATTGTATAATTTACAGGTGGTCACATCACTTCGATGGTGGTAGTCAACTCATTCGTCCATATCATTATGTATTCCTACTATCTGCTCACAACGTGGGATGAAAAATATAAACAATCTTTGTGGTGGAAAAAACATGTCACTCAAATACAACTCGTAAGTTTGCTTATCTTATTCATATTACGTCGTACTTTTGTTGATGTTATGTTAAAAACACCCTGTATAAAACTAAAAAGAAAAAAACAAACCCCAATAGTTCATTAACAGTCGCTACCCATTTAAATTTTACTGGGTTGAGATCTATAGGTCCTATATACCTTTTGAAATCCTTGTGTTAAGCCCTTTAATTTGATATCCATATTTTAATATTCTTAATAAAAAAAATCTCTTAATCGAATGGCACCTCACATCCGCCTTGTTTGTTTTTTTTAACGTCACCTATCTAAGAACACTTGTGGTACTAAGAGAATCTGATGATACCTCAATTATGTAAATCCGTTCAACGGTTCTAGAGATATGTGGTAATAAAGGATATTACATACATACAAGATACGCGCGAAAAACACAACTCTTAATTAACAGTAGGGAAAAAGAAGATAACTGAAAATGTTGCAATAAAAAGATGTTTTTTTTTAATTTTGCATTATAATTATTTGCACTAGAATGTATTCTGAGACAGTTGAGATGTGATACCTATGGTTAAGATTGCATTCTCCACTTTCCGGACAAATTTGGAGACATTGCATGTTGAGTAGCAGGAGGCGTAGAGCAATATAGCAATATAATAAAAGAAAAAAAAGCGAGAGGAGAAGAAATGAAAATAATTAATTCTTTCGAATCGGAATCGAACCCACAACTCCATTGGCGTAGAAATAGAAGTGAAAGGTGGTTGATGCCTCAGATATTTTGTTACATAAAGTTAAGTCTAAAAATAAAAACCCAAAACATGAACAGATCTGCACTGCACTACAGCTAATATATATTATTTTAATTACAGGTACAATTTACAATACTGCTGTTGCACTTCATAACGCTAGTCCTAGCCCCGGAGTGTTCGTTCCCGCGACAACCTGCATACATTATGATACCACAAAATCTATTCATAGTCATTCTATTCGGTGACTTCTACTACAAAACTTATATCAAGTCTCAACCGAAGAAAATAAAACATAATTAAATAAATTTTATTTAGTAGTAAATTATTTATTCGTGTAAAACTGCAACAAAATAAATATTGGAAATAAAGTAAAGTAATCATTTTTACGGAAAAAACCGACTTCGACCGGACCCCACAATCAGAGCCTAACCAAACTTGGACCCTTGTATTCTTTCCAATAAAAATAGAATTATCGAAATCGAGTGGCGGGATATTGAGATATTCCTCCATGCAAATTTAAGTATTCATATGATAATGATACACTTAATTACACAATTCACTACATTTATTACGATATTTTAGAATTTTTATTTTTAGATCTTTATTCGTTTCATTTTTTTATAAATTTTTCAAAAGTACTATTCCTTTAAAGATTGTATGTTTCATATTGTAATTAAATTAATAAATTTTGAGCTGCTTCTTTTAATGTAATAATTTATATTTAAAAAAACTAGGTAAATAAAACAACTCTATATGCAAATATATGTATAATATTTACTATATTGCAAGTCATAGTATTTCGAAATACTAAAAACTACTAATATATGTTGACTCTTTAAGCTATAAAAGATTTCTTTTAGTGTTATAAATTAAATCTTACAGATTTTGATACTAATTATCCAGGAGTTATTACAAAAATTCTTTTTAGCAGAAAAAGTCAATATATAAATTTTAAAATATGTCTTTTGTAAATTATCACAAAACACATCAATATTAAAATACTATATTAAACATACTCGAAGCAGGGATGTTACGGATGGATAAGAAGAATTTTATATCGACTTCTGGAACGGAACTAAAATGGCTACGGATTATACGTTACTTTTCCAAAAGTTTCGGTTACGCAAATTATATTATAGAAAAATAACAAGCCTCATTTAGTTTCTGAACATATTCGAAATTACCCGAAATGTAACGGATTATATTACATTTATAGTAATATAAATAGTCTTTTAATTCCAGACAACCAATAAATTTACGGTTATAGAGGCAACCAATAGTATACAGTTAATATAGTATAATATTAACCGAATATAGTATATATTAACCATATACTATTGGTTGTCTCTATAACCGTAAACTTATACAATAATATAAGTTTAGGCTTATAGAGCTATATAACATCCCTGGGTCGAGGCAGCGGTGACTAAGGCACAAAATTGAACACTTTAAGAAATATGTAACATAAATCGACTATTTCAAATTGGTTAATAAATTTTATGTATATATTAGTTTTAAAAACGGTTTAAAATTATATTGTGACAATTTTAAGCCAATTGAAATAAAATAAGAACAAATATTAATTAAATATCCAATTATTCAATTACCCAATATTAATCCATAACGCAGTGAAGTGAGCACTTGTAATAATTTGTTATTTTCAATTCTATTAAATAGAATTTAAATAACTGTAATTAAAAATTGACATTCTATGTCTTACATTACATGTAAAAAAACATTTAAGAAACAACCGAAAGTAGTCAAAATTAACACTTTTTCCCGACATTGGTCCTAATAAATTAAATACTTATAACATTTACCTATAAAAAAAGTTACTTTAGCTTAACTTAGCGACAAGATTGTGTTTTACAAGATCGATAACATTGCTTTGGCTAAACGCGTCGATTACAGCCTTCGTCAAACACAAGCTACTAGTGACACCCTCGACTTCGTCTTCATCAGACGGTACATCACTAGCAAACTCCTTTAAATTATCTTTTATTATATCAATGAGATCACTATTACTTATTGTAGGCACTGTTTCAAATTTATTTGCACCTAAAACAGATTTTATATCAATTTCCTCTATATTTTCATCTTGTGTGTGTTCGTCTGTGGTCCTTTGTCGTTTAACTCGTCGTATTTTTCGCTTTTTATCCAAATAGGCCTTTAATACAGTGTCTAATTGTAGGAAGAGGACTGCAAGTGGTGTTTCAGATACATCGTCCTAAAAATATACGTTTAAAACATTAAACAAAATATAATTAACAAGTATTATTATTTTTTAGCTTTACATTGTATCCTGCATATAGCAAAAATAGGAAGGCAAATGAAACCTGGAAACCTAGTGTTCCCACATCGTTCCCGTTATGACACTTCCGTTACCGTTACTTTCCGCCGAATTCTGGAGGCATTCCGTGTTGAGTTGCGGAACCCACTGTGCCTCGTTACCATAACGAAGAAATAATATGAAAATATTCTATTCCCAAATGGGAATCGAACCAACAACCGTCACGTCTGTGCCTCTGCGCCAAGACGACAAACTGAATCACCTCAAAATCTATTATTCATTTATAAATGATGTACAGCATTCTATACATACCATACATTAAATGCCAAATCAATTATAAAGTGATTAATGGGTTCGCATTGCGAACGGAATGATCGTGTTGGCAAACCATACTATAAGTCCAGAATCTATGTACCTTATAACTATAGATAGATTTGATTATAATTCTGATTTACATATATATATTAAATCGATTTAGACATCCTATCTTTATACTCGTATTCAATAAAATAATAGCTGCCTTAATAAAAATATTTCTAATATAACGTTTACTCGAATCCCAGCATAATTCTAATTAAGTCATATTAAAGAAATTCACGCGGTGGGAAGATATAATATTTTGAGCCCCGTTGAGACAGCGGGCGTCCCCTGTCGATCATCGGAGAAAACAAATCTTTCCTCAAAATTACCTACTGCCTGTAAGTGTTTTTTTTTAGTCTGTAGTTTATTTTATACAGAGTGGAAGCGTCAGCGCTCCTTTTACGGGAACAGCATTTAGGGTAAAATATTTTAAGCCCATACCTAAAGAAATTAATCAAGATACCTCAACAGTTTAGACGTAGGATTTTTTTTCATTTCACGATGTTTATCCATACCTGTATTTCGTGTGACGCGGTTACACATAGATACCAATAAACACATACTACTACAAAAATACTACTATGGGTTAATTAACTTTGAACTTTGCCGCCAATACCTACGACTCGATTTCGGAAGGATGCGGCGTTTACCCTTTTTTTATTTTACAACGATAATTTTATTATTTTTGTTTGAAAAAATCACTTTTTAATTTTTGGGAAAAAAACATAATTTTAAATTGTATTAGGCTTTTATAGAATAGTTAAAAATGTGGTTTCATTTAAACTGATGCCCACAAAAACACTCTGTGTAGGTACGTATAAAGAAAACGTGACCTATTTAACAGGCCAGCCGTGGCGCCAGGACATAAGCGTGTACTGAAAGCGCGACAGGTTGTAGGTTCGATACCCACTCGAGAAAATGAAATATTTAATTCTTCACTTTGCTGTCGAAGCAAAGAGCGGCAATAAGTACCGCCACTCAACACGCAGCATCTCCATAAAATCAAAATATATAGTATGAATGTACAAAAAATAAAATTAAAGCAGGTTTTTAATAGAAATGAATTCACCGCTTAGCGAATAGTATGATGTCAATATTGTTCTCAGGATATGAGTCAATATACCATAATGTTCTTATGTCATATTTCCTGTATGTCTCTATATTATAAGTGAGTAAATTGTTTTATACTCGTTCATCCAAATCGAGAACGTCATTTTTAAATCAAGTTAAACACCTACTTATTATAACGTGTTTGTTTTTTTTTTATTTTAGTAATTACTAGAATTTGTTTCCAACAATCTAGTGAACAATATAGAATTCCAGATGGTGATGTCACTTCGACTGAGGCTCTTGCACGAAGTCAACCTTTTAATTGCCATAATCAAAGATCCTAATCCTAACCTTTTAATTTTAATATTGATGGTTTTACGCAGTTATTGAATTAAAAAACTGGGGAATCGAATTCACCCATCGAGACTTCCATACCAATTTCAGGATTGTAGTCAACGGGAAATACAACTTATATAAGTGGACATACTAAAGTTTGCAATATTATGCATAATCGTTTTTGTGATTATGTATTTATGTATTTGAATTAACTTGTATAAATGAACTACAAATATAAAATTATAATTATTTTTTTCTATGCAATACGAATAAATTTTCATTTTCCGAATTTTTTTCTTTTATTTGTATTGTAAATTCTCACATCGTCCCAAATTTCACGTCCCTAAAAGTTATTGATTTTCATACATTCAGCGAAAACGATGTATAAATGCCCATATCTTTTGATAGCGTTGACTTAGCGATTGATTTTTTTTCTGTGCTTCAAGGGACCATAGACTTGGCCATTGGATATTAATTTCAACTTGATACATTCATACAAGAGTTCCGTTTTTACCTTTTGAGCTTCGGAAACTTAAAAAATAATAACTGTTAACTTCAAAATTCAACCGTCTTTGCCTTATATTTTTTTTAGAGTTATTGTAGAAAAATAAATGTGAACTAAGCCTACGGCACAAATGGTCTGCTTCAAAAGACATGGAAAAGAAATAATGTATAGATTTTTAACACTTTGAATACCTTTTCCGAATCTTACGATCAACTGAAAATAAATATTTCCTTTATTTGCGTCCACACCAGCGTTGCCAGACGCCCCGATTTTGGCGGGACGTCCCGATTTTTAGACCAAAAATTTAAAATGTCCCGATCGGGACGGCTTTTAACGGACGGATTATTCCACGTACTGGGAAAAATCTTTTTTTAGGCTTTAATTAGTTACTAATCATTTAATAAAAATACAAATAAGTATACTCGTAAGTTATGTATACTACTCGTAAGTTATGAAGAATTAACTGCCTTACATATGGTAAACCAAAATAATATCGTTTTGAACCAAAACCAAAAGAATATCGTTTTTTGCCGTGTGATCCCGGCCTAGAATAGGATCATCCTGGTACTGGTGGTGTCGTAAGAGGCGATTAAAGTACGTGTGGTAGAGTCACGTCGCCAGCAATGGCAACACGCATGGGCAGACTCGACCGGATGATTACCACCCCCGGCATTTAAAACCGGCGTGAAGTAGTGGCTTTATGTCACTGCGTTTCGCATTAGGTAATGCCGGGCTCCGGAGCCCAACCCACCTTACAGGCAGGCAACGCACCTGTAGCCCCTCTGGTGTTGCACGGGGTCGTGGGCGGCGGTGATCACTTACCATCAGGTGACCCGCACGCTCGTTTGCCTTGTCTTTTCCATAAAAAAAAAAAAAAGAAGCGCTATGACATTATTCTATTAAGAAACCTTTTTTATTGATATGTATCACCATTGGAAGGTTTATTTAATAAATGGATAAATAATAAATTTAAATCTTTTTATTTCATTCTTTTGTCCCGCTTTATGCGGAAGAGTCCCGTTTTTTTACTTAAAATCTTAAAAAACCCGCTATCCCGCTAGGAAAAATATGGCAATGCTGGTATACACCATGGTATGAACAATAATTTTTAAGCATGATTATTATCAAGAGTAAATAATTAAATCACCGTTCATTCCAAATAAATGCAAGGTCAATGTTCACATGACATTAGTCACCTATTATTTTTGAGAATAAGTCCCTAGAATAAAGTAGTATTTTATTTTTAAATATCGATTATGTCTTCATAATTTAAATACCCTTTTTTTTCTATTTGTTAAAGTAGAACTTTAATATTTATTATTTAGTATTATTATCGTAATATTAGTAAAACCAAAGTTGTGTATGTAGTTTGTGTATGTAGGTTTATTTGGGATTTTCGTCACTTATAATAATCGCGAGTAAATAAGTGTTTATCAAAAAAGTCATATTGGCGCAGTGGGATAGTGTAAATGTGGTTGATGGTTGTCGTTTCGGACCTCAATTGTGGGAATTTTTATATAAATTCGAAATGATTTTCAAAGTCCGCTCCGATAAAACTCGGGTACACTAAGTAAAATTCGGTCTAGACTTTGTAAGGATATCAGATCATGGTCTTAACTGCTGAAAAAAATGGCAATTTAAAATAAAATATTGAAGATATAAATCTTACCTCATTGGGATTTACAAGCAGTCTAGCAGTCTCCTGTGGCAGATCTTTACAAATTTGTGCTACTAATATTTTTATAAGTGCTTCTGATACTTGTGTAGAATTATCTTTTTCCTTTAAAAAAATTACACTTTAATAAAATGCTATGGTAAAATATATTTGCAAATTATTCAAAAATTAATATATTATTTTATTTTATAAATAATAATTAATACAAAATAATTATAACATACATGTGGAATCCAAGTATTGAAAGTAATATTAAGATCATCTATATTTTGTACATAGTGCCACCATCCCTGAGGCACTACCAGGGCATCCCCAGCAGACACTTCAACCATGCGGGCTCCAGTCAAACCTTATATTTAAAACAATTTTTACATAATAAATGAAAAGTACACAAAGAAAGACTACTATATATTATATTTACAGGATACAGGATGAAATTAAATAAAACCTTACCAATAAAATCATCCAATTTACTAGGGCAATAAAAATTCAACTCGCTATATACACTTGATTCTTCATATGGAACTCTAGTTGGTTTCAGACCTCCAGTCTCAGGTGGGAAAAGAATCCAACGCTTTCTAAAAAAAATTAACACAAATAAATATACACAATTGACAAGTAAGTATGTGTATTTTTCTGTCATGTTACAATTGAATTCATCAGAAAATGTCTGATACAATAGATGTGGGTTCGATTCCACACAGGGGTATAAATTATTTTCATTTCTTTGCTCAGGCAATAAGACAATGTAGCATTGAGCTTCCCCACTCATCACTTAATTCAAGACCCATCAGCCTACTATATACAAGACATACCATTAAACTAAATTATTTTTTTTTCATTACCAATTAAACTAATATATTTGACTTACTCACTTGCCATGAACTTGAGCCACTATATTATAACCATATGTGTCTTTATGAGCTGGGGTATGAGCTCCTTTACTGCCTATCCAAAAAGTTGTGTCTGCTGTTCCTTTATCAGGGTAGCCAAATTGTTTCCATGATATGTTCTATGAAATGAATAAAATGAATTTTAAAGAATGACATACACAAATACAATTATTTTCATGTTCAGGTAATTATTTATACCTTAGTTATTTCATTATCAGTAGAAAACCACTGATGAAGATATTTGTAGTCAAAATACATCCATTCCTCACTAGTCGTCAAATTATTAAGGAAATCCGTGAAAGTCATATTCTTTACATTACAACGTCTTTCCCAACAAGGTTCATCAGAAATAACATTTTTCTTTAGGCATCTAAAAGGTATTTCGCGGTCACCAAATATGGTTGACCATTTTTCTTTACTCCAATAACATATTGGCCAATCAATAGATTTTCGAAACACTATAGGCAACGAAGATTTCTCAATGCATTTCCGAATCAAATCTTCCTTACTCGAGGGATTCATGACGATCACCAAAATTTTAGATAATTTATATGAAAAAATAAATATTTACATCTTAATTTATTGTCAAGTATAAACATAAACGACACAGTGAAATTATAGTTATTTATAGCTTATAGTTATTTATTATACATTTGTGAAGAAACAGACTTTTTTTGTACGTATGAACCAGTATGAACTAAGAAATAAAAATGTACAAACTAGTAAAACTAGTAGTATTAAGACTATCGTGCTGCTTATTTGCTTTTTGAATACTGAGTAGGCTTGTGTCGGTCATGATTGACCGAAACAAATGATTGCAATCACGAGAAACGCGTGATTGATTCTGTCACTAATAACGAAATGACCCGTTCATATGATCGGTGATCATATACAACCAATCAGTATCAAATGAACGGTGGCGGCCATCTTATACGACAACCAATCATGAACCGTGTATTTCGGTCATCGGTCAAATGACCGAATTCAAACAAATGACCGAGATTTGATACGCGACCG
>JAATLQ010034941.1:0-18422 GCA_013421005.1 Heliconius erato x Heliconius himera | reverse complement strand
ATAGTACGTCTTATAAAAATTGACAAAAAGTAATTTGGCGAGCGTATACATTCGTTTTAAATGAAATAAACTGCAAATATAAGTTTGTAATGTTTTTTTTATCTATTTATACTGTCTTTATTTGGTAAATATCATTTTAACTTGTTACTTTCATGCGATCTTCTGATAAATAAATAAAAAATGGTAAAAGAAATTATTATACTGTAAGAAATTTGCATCACCTTTTAAATATCTCTAAATTTTAACAACGTTTTTGTTTTCTTCTCTTACTTTGTTTTTTAGCTTTATGGCATATCCAACACGTAGCAAAGAAAATTTACTATTAACACAATCCATTCCATCGTGGCCGAACTCGCCTTATATTGTATCAGATCAATGAAATAAAAACAAATCATTACCCAGAGTGAGAATCGAATCCACAACAATGGCGTTTACAATCAAACGCTTGCCACTCATCTTAAAATAGTCGTTTTTACGGTTTTTACGATTCTAAAACACCCATTGACTTCTCTTATATACCTACTCTTCCAATGAATGTCATAAGCCAACGTTTATAGTGAACAGTGGAAATGCAGGCAAATTGCGTAGCAGCTCTTGAATACGTACCGTGACTTGTTCAAATATCGGAATCGATAGGCTATGCTCGTAAATACGGCTTCAAATTCATTTTTAAAGTGGAAAGTATCAATGTTTAGCCTTTTTAACCGACTTTTGTTCTGTAAAAGGAGAAGGTTATCAATTCGATTATTTTTTTTAATATTTGTTACCTCAGAAGTTTGGACTGGGTGAACCTATTTTGATGATTATTTTTGAAAGCTGGTGGTTTTCGTGTTTGGTCCAGTTTTGACAATGTTATACATTAGAAAACCACATAAATCTTAAAGGGTCTGATAAGCATGGGAAATCTGTACTGGCTTCTAATAAATTATTTTTAATATGATTATATGCCAGTCATAGTGCAGCGGCACGAAGTGTGACTGTAAAACCGACTGGTTATGGGTTCGATTCCCACTCGAGGAGATGAAATATTTACTTAAATTTACATTTACATATCTTCGCTCTGGTATCGAGGTTAAACGCGGCGTTGAGTTCTGCCACTGAACACGCAATGCCTCCAGAATTCGGCAGAAAGTGGAGAACGGAGTGTCTTAACACTAGGTTCCCTCTGCTTATCCTGCTGTGTGTCCCCACACAGTAGAGTTAATTTTGGTTACACATATATTGGATAGTTTCAACTAATCTAATAAAACAGTTATTTATAGCATGTTGTCCAATAATAAATAATCCATAAAATAGCATAAGTTTTTTTGTTCATAAGCCGATTGATATAAAACAAACATTGAATGTTAAGGGAACAATTTTCCCAAAATACAATAGTGAAAATTGCAATTAAATCAGTTTAGTCGTTTCTGAAACTAGCGTGAACAAACGCACAGTTAAAAATACTGTGAGTTCTATTACGCCATGAATCAAAAACAATATTTCACTTCCTCGAATGGGGACCGAACCCACAACCAGTCGATTTTGCAGTCACACTTTGTGCCTCTGCGCCAGTCGTGGCGCAATTATATAATAGAATTGCTATACTTAATATAAGATAATAACTTTACTATTTTAAAATTAAACTAGGGCTCCGATAACTATGTACGTGATATAACGAAAATAAACTTAATAATATAAATATAAAAATATCGCTTCCATTAGGGAATATTGAATTTCTGCGCGAACAATAAAAGGACATTTAGTATGGAATATAGGATCGACGGTGGATGTTAAATGTGAACTGAACGGTTAAGCTGACGAATCTTTTAGTTCTGATTTAATATTCCGTTTTTGATGTGATTTTTAATATATTTTTTAACATTAGTAAAATGGTTAGTGCCTTTTGTTAATAAATCCGTTGTGTTGATGTAGTATAGTATTTTATGCCATATATTATTAATAACAATAATTTTGTATAAGGTAACAGAGAAGCAGGGTAGCAGAGAAAATTTAGTGTCAATATACTGTTTGAACGAGAACTCTGCCCCAATTCGAAATATTGACTGTCGAGTAGTGCTTTATACGATATGAGCGGAAATATGAAAATAATGCATTCCTCCCAACTGGACGTCGAACCCACAACCATCGCGCTCACAACCGCACTCTTGTACCCTTGCGCTACTTGCCTGAACATTCACTTGTTTAATTTTTAGTTAACATCTTATAATAGATAATTAGGTGTAAAATTAATTAAACTAATTATTACCATCCGAGTTAACTGACGGTTCATGCTGTCTATCAATTATTGGAGGAAGTCGAGAGTAAATCGCGGTTAATATGCTAATTTCATTTCTAATCACAATAAGCTGTCAAAGAGAATGCTGATACTGTGCGGTATGATGAACGGGGCATATTAAAACTATAAATCAGTTGTTTATTTCTGAAAGTTTGTACAAACTTTACGTAATCAAAACCTACAGGAGCGTACAAAATCGAAATTTGGCAAGAAATAAAAAAATGCTTACCAAAACGTTGATATACAATCCCGAAATTGGTACAGAATCCTAGGCAAGTAGAGTTCGACTCGCACTTGACCAGTTTTTTTTTTATTATTTTACAGTGCAATAAAGAGTATAAATTCAATCGGGAGATCTATGAAGCAAGACTGGTGGGAAGGGGAGAACGGTGGAAAATAGCTACGTCGAATATAAGAGGAGGAGTGAAAAGAAGATAAATGAATTATTACATGTGATTGATGATAGAGATTTGAACGTTGTTTGTGCGACTGAGGCCCAGCGAGAGCCACGACACGACAATTTTTCCGGACAGCTTTGTCTCGCTTTGTATGGTTTTTTGCCGACGTACCAGAGGGTACGGGAGTACCAGAGAGGAAACGGGGGTGTCAAGGGTAGGTGTGTATAAGTACAATCACAAATTCCAATTCTATACACCCATCACCAAAAAATTTAACTGAAATTATATTTAAAAGCGTAATACATACTTCTTTAGAAAACACATAAAAAAATTGTACGTGAGTTTTGGAATTTGGTCAAGGCTGGTTCTTAGAAGTGCGGGTTCACATCCCACTATTACTTTTGAATTTATATATGTTTTATAAGTTTTTTTTTCTTTAATAAATGCTGAAAAACATTTACCAAGATATTAAAAATAGTATAATAGAGCATGGGTCCATACCCACATACAATCATCACGAGCTCAAATATCTCGATACAGATATGCCCAATTCATTACTGCGCAATTTTAATATTGAAACGTATGGACATATCATGTATATAGAATCTACGTACATATATGTATAGTAACTATGGTGCGTCGAAACATTTAACTATTCTGTTAAATTGTGACTTTTTTTAAATTTAATATGAAAATTTGAGGCCAGTCGTGGCGCAGGGGCACAAAGTGTGACTGTATATGCGACTAGTTGTGGGTTCCCCTTAATAGAAATAATTTGTAAGTAAGTAATCATATTTCCCATTAGGATTCCATAACCTGCTGTACAGGAAATGTGTAAAGACAAAAATGTAACCTAATGTATAGATGATATCTATACATTATTAGGTTACATTTTTGTCTTTCTTATATATTATTTCTATGTATACATACGTCTCGATATTTACCGAAATTTCAATCATAAAAATAATATTCATATAGCAGTAGTAGTACCTAGTAGTCGCTCGAAAAGGCACACAATAAAGACCATTCAGGTAAATTTTGCTTCTAAAATATTCCACTGAGAAAACGATTCCTTGTTTTTATTTAATCCATATAAAATAAGTAAGCAGGTGAAGGGGATGGTAGAGATTCCACGTCCGCGCCCCCACACAACCCTCTTTCAACAGAATATTTGAGTGCCTAAAGGAAATCCTTTCATTTGGCCTCACAGTAATTACGCTTAGTGAGCCTTTTCTAAAAATCCCTAATTTCAGTGGAGAAATAACTAAGAGATTTTTTTTTTTTAGCTATTTGAAACCTTTAAGCCAACTTTTTGATCAGATTGTTATTTTTTGTAAAAGACTTTTGTGTAATTTTTGAAATACAAAGATGTATAGGCATATTATTATATGTGTTGGGGCCGTGGCTTTACGAATGTAAACGCGAAAGGTTGTGAATTCGATTCCCACTTAAAGAAATGAAATATTAAATATTTTCGTTTCCTCGCTATGGTAGTGGTGGAGATAAAACGCGGTGTTGATTTCCACCACTCAACATGCAACACCTCCAGAGTTCGCTAGAAAATGGCAAACGGAATATATCTCAATAGAGTGTTATAACTCTACGTTCTTATATTACCAGCAACGTGTGGGATATAGGGTGATCCTAACAAAATATTACGTATATATTATCTTAGTGATTCCGTTATAACGCAGATAAGATGTCTTTAACAAAAAAAATGATGGTTGTTGATTCAAATCCTAATTTGAGAATCCTCATTTGAGTAGTTTATATTGGCCATGAAGCTCCTTGACAGTGATAACTGACAAAGAAAAAGGGTGAACGGTGATGAGCAAAGATTTTTTTTCGCATTCAAATTTTCAAAAATACTATTTATTCTATTATCTAATAAATAAATTATAGTTTAATTAATTAGAATGGATTTTAATTTGCATTGTTCTTCCAAACTTGTGGAGCAGGCCCGTGAATCAAGCGCGAATTCAGATCTGCTACTCAGCCATAGACCAGGGGGTGGAAGAATGCGGTATATGTAGCTCCAACACCCCTTACCTTAGAGGAACTGATGTAGTCCGGTAGTCTTCAAGGCTGCTGTAGGAACTCCTGGTAGTCTTCAAGGTTGCTTGTGCTCTGCGAGGTACCATGACATATCCAAAGGAGGATTGTAGTAGGCCACAATTTATCCAGAGCACGGATTATCAGCACGAAAGCATTTCCAATAATAAAAAAAGGATAATGTACCCACTTTTTATTAGTTCCGCATATAGCACAGGTTAGGCAAAATTAAGAGTAGAGAGTAGACTCTCTATTTCCCATTTTTCGCCAAACTGTCGAGGCATTATGTGTTGAATGACCGAACTCCGAACTTTTTATTACTTATAAGGAGGATTTATATTGTATATATATTTTGCAAGAGAATTAGTGACAAAACGCTATAATTAGAAATGTAATTACATCATTAAATACTGTAAAATTATTTCTTTCACGAGGAAATGTTAATTAATAAAATAACAAAATGGAATAAGGAAAATTTATGTAAATTATATAAAATTTGTATAAAGCCGTCACCATTGAATAAATGTCAGGAAAGGCTTTATGAAGCAACAGGCGACATTATATTAGGTTCTATTGTTTAGCCCAAGTTAAAAGTTGAACCCCCGAGTAAATTAACGCCGAGAAAACGATGTTTTTTTTTCTCTTATAAAAAATATCTTTAAACATATTTTTGAGGCCAGTTGTGGCAGGGGCACTTAGTGCGACTGTAAAAGCGACTGGTTGTGGGTTCGATTTCCAGTCGACGAAATGAAATATTTATTTATATTTTTTCACTCTGGTGTCGAAGCAAAGCGTGGCGTTAAGTCCCGCAACACAACACGCAATGCCTCCAGTAATTAATTGAAGGAAAGTGACACTAGGTTCCCTCTGCTCTGCTGTGTGCGGGATACAATGATGAAGCGGATGAAGCTATTTTTTTTTATTTTTATGAGTGAGTGAAAAGTGAACAAAGTATGTATTTATTTATTTAGATAGTGTAGTGTAGATTAATGAAGTGAAAAAAAACTGAAAAAATAACACAGGATTTTATTGTTTTTTATAGTGTTTTTACACACTTAGGTAAAAAAAATACTATTTAAAAATAATAATATCTCTGTCAGTTCAAAGCTTTAGCCCATATTAAGAGATGTAAGAAAAAATGTGACAACAGCGAGCATCGGTTACTTTGACAGTCATTAAATTTGACTTTCCCAAGAACATGGGCTGTTGTTCGTATTTACATATGTGTTTTCATACATTTATTATCACCTGTAATATACGTCACATAAAATTTCCTTTCTCTTCATATTCTCTTTATATGTATTTTTTTTTATATTATTGTCGTAATAAAGTTTGAATACATTCTTATATTATGATAAGTACTAACTTCTAATAAAATAATATATCCACATACTTATAGAAAAAATAAAATAAAATCAGTTTCACGCAGTATCCCGCACACAGCAGGATAGACAGAGGGAATCCAGTGTTAAGACACTTAGTTTCTCACTTACCCTGCAATTATCATCTATAATAGTCAATAACATTTTGTTTATTTCCAGAACCTATCTTTCTAGCACTATAATCAATTTATTTCTGTTTTTTTTAAAAAATGTGTTAATGTTAAGAGGAGTTTAGTTAGTTTAGGGAAGGTCAGTGTTAATGGAGATTCGCATTTTGCGGGAGGTCCTCAAGCCGATCCTTAGTTATTTTTAACATTTTTAAAGTGTTATTCCACACTTAGGAAAGAAAAAAACTTCAATTTTTAATACATTTTCTAAATAAGTACTATACTTAATTGTCTGTCGCAAATTTTTCTTTTCCACTCTGTAGCACTGTAGTTTCACACTCCTCTTTAACTACGAGTACCAGTATTAGATTATTCCTTTGCCTCCTCAATGGAGTGCGGTCGTGACACGTTAAATATTTCCGGTATACTAAATACAAGCAAACTTACTATGAAAGTAAGACATCCGAAAAATATGGCTGCAATAATTGTGTATGTATCAAAGTAGGCAGAGGAAATAGTGCTAACAAAAGGTTCCCATTCCGCCTATTTTTCAATGTATGGCGGAATTCAACGCCACGGTTTTTCTTACAAAACAACTCAATACTTCGAGTGGGAATCGAACACGCAACCGTCGCATAATAATTAATAATTTTAATAATTATATATTTGGATTTGGTTAATCGTTCACTATACTTTTAGTAAGCTAACACGTTATTACATATTAACTACTCCGTATCTGATTTTATCGCATAGTCGATGATGCCCCGCGTAGATTCCCCTTAAAATATCGATTACCACTATCAATGTAATCTCTTTACTATTACACTTTACGATATAATATAACAAAGTTTAACAATAAGTGTGTTACTGTATCTCGCAGAAAGTAGCATAGGCAGAGAGAACCTGGGAGTCTAGTGTCAAAATACGTCTGTTCTCCACTTTCTGCTGAATTCTGTAGATATTGCGTGTTTAGTGGCGGACCTCAACGTCGTGCTTTGCTTAGTTACCAGAGCGGAAGTAAATGAAAATATTAAACATTTTATTTCCTTGAATGGGAATGGAACCCGCAACCGGTCGCGTCTACAGTCACGTGTTTGTACCCCTACCCCACGATTGGCCTAAACTGACACTGAATTTGGAACTGAAGACTGGAACCTATCGACAAATCAATGTTGTGTGAAGGCGTCGTGGCTCAGCGGTAACAGCGGTAAATTGTATCTACGGCTTTGGATTCGATACCCATTTAATGGAATGAATTGCTTTTACTCCCTCGCTCTAGATAAAATAAAGAGCGGCGTTGAGTTCCGGCATTCTATCTTAAAAATTGGGTGGTACATCTAAGTAAGTATACCTCATTCCGTTCTAACCATGATAGAAAAATATCTTATTCACATATCAAAGAGTATTTCGGTAATAAGATTTGATATTTACCAATAAGGGTGTTAATGGAGCCAAAGTAGGTTCCACCCTTCCAGTACAATACAGTAGGAGCATATAGCGAGAAGAAATTGCTTCGTGATCGTCGGAAACATTTCAAATATGTATATGTATACTGAACTGTACGCGATCGTTATTGAGAACTTTCCAGAGAGATAGGACACTAAACGCCAGGTTTGGTTTTCTGAAAAGAAAATCTATTTATATTATTAATCTATGCTCTATACTTATAATAAAATCGATGATACAAATTATTTTTTAATTTCAATTTTTAAAAAAATTTTTTTTTTGGATTCTATTACATTTACCAATGTAACAAAATAATGA
Source organism: Heliconius erato x Heliconius himera (assembly GCA_013421005.1). Lineage (NCBI taxonomy): Eukaryota > Metazoa > Arthropoda > Insecta > Lepidoptera > Nymphalidae > Heliconius > Heliconius erato x Heliconius himera. The sequence continues at coordinate 10,441 of JAATLQ010034941.1, read as the reverse complement.
TTTTTAAAATTTGTGCCTGCTTCTCGGTGCGTTTGTTCACGATAAACAATTTAAATTTCCCTTATCCTTTAGTGCTTGTTTTGTTAGAAAATAAATCAGCTTCATGCTGTATCGCGTACACAGCAGGCAGAGGGAACCCGGTGTTAAGACACTCTCTTCCCCTCTTTTCGCTGAATTTTATTAGTTCATCAATACAAAAGTTATATAAGTATAAAATATTTCGTCAATTTCTGTTAAATAACTACTCATTGAAATAGCTAAAACTGTGAATTTTAATGTATAGGTGTTCTCTTTAAATTGAAAAATTTTTGTTAATTATTTCTCCACACTTATTGACAAATAAAAATAGAATTTTAGAAAAAAAGTAAACTACAAAAAAGTTATCTTTCGTCAAAAATAGACGCCTACACACATAAGGGTTCAGCGCATATGTAGAACCCAAATCTTCTTCCTTCCTATGTTGTCCAATATTAAAAAGCAGGTATCTCGAAACACTATCGACATTAAGTCCACACAAAAGTATGAACAAACTAACGAACGTTCTCGAATTTCACCAGATTTAAATACTTTAAGAACTCCTTTAAGACTCTTCCTTTGCTTTCGGAAAGTGTGGAACGGAGTGTCTTAACTAGGTTCCGTCTGCCTACCCTGCTGTGGGCGGGATACAGTGTGAAGCTTATTTATTTATTTATTTGTATTTATTTACTCACAGGTAAAATGAAACGAATAGCGCCAGTATATACATTATTCGGAGCATGTATCTTCAATTTAGTAACGACCACGCGAGCCCCGCAAGAGTCAGGAGACTAAAAACGTAGACAAAATTAATGAAGTTGTTGCCGAATATACGACCCTTCGGTGAAATGAGTTCCATAGCTGAAATAATATTTATGATGCTATATTATATAAATACTACCAATATTATTCTCTTCGTAAAAGACCCATTGAATTGATTTTCTTTAAGATATTCTGTTATTCACTTAAAAAAGTTGGTTTACGCTTCTCCCCAGATAGGCATTGGCAAAGTGAATCTAGTGCACCGGAGCGATGAAATAAGAATAATTCATTTCACCGAGGAAGAATCGAACCCACAAACAACCCATTTACAGTCAGACTCTGTATAACTGCGCCATGACGGCCTCGTTCGTTCTAATTATATAGTACCTATTTAAAAGACAGTTTTCGGTTGCTAAATCTCGCTATATCATAACGGGAATATGGAAATAACAATTAAAAATGAATATTCTCCTTGGATATAAGATTCAAAGGATTTAATAAACTATTAAATCAGCTTCACGCTGTATTCCGCACACAGCAGGGTAGGCAGAGGGAACTTTGTGTTAAGACACTCCGTTCCCCACTTTCTGCCGAATTCTGGAGGCATTGCGTGTTGAGTGGCAGAAATCAACGCCGCGCTTAACCTCGACACCAGAGCTAAGAAATGGAAATATAAATTTAAGTAAATATTTCATCTCCTCGAGTGGGGATCGAACCCACAACCAGTCGGTTTCACAGTCACACCTCGTGCCGCTGCGCCACGACTGGCCTCCTAATAAACTATTAACATTATAAAAATAGGGCAAATATAATCAATATATACTAATAAATATTAAAAGAATTCTATATATCAAACTAACAAAATCATACTTAGAGGCTTATTCAGAGACCATGATTTATTTTCACATTAATTCCCATATTTATTCAATTTATTCAAAACATTTATACTACTTTTTTTAGTATTTAATCTTGAAATAAATTATGGCTAAAGTAGTTCGCGTGCTCCCGTCACGGCCTCCAGAAACCCAAAACCCAACATCCCTTAGCTCTTACAAAATGACCGCGCAACTCCACACAGACCATTCATCAAGGAAGCTAACGCCGGAGCCACTTTCCTACCAAACTTGTCAGATATTAATCCCGTGAGAGGTAATGAGGCAACGCCGACGTTATGTATTGTGCCTATTAAAGTCCTTTTCCAGTTTTGGTAGCCAAGGTCAAACTGTTATTATAATTTTCAGCTTTGGATTATATATGCTTACTATTTATATAATAGATATATACAAATATTAAAAGGTCCAGTCGTGGTGCAGAGACATAAAGTATGACTGTAAAACCGACTGGTTGTGGGTTCAATCCCCAATCGAGGAGATGAAATATTTATTTGAATTTATATTTCCATTTCTTCGCTCTGGTGTCGAGCCACTCAACATGCAATGCCTCCAGAATTCGGCATAAAATGGGGAATGAAGTGTCTTAACACTAGGTGCCTTCTGCCTACCCTACTGTGTGCGGGATACAGTGTGAAGCTGATTTATTTATTTCAAAATATGGAACATTTGAGTTTACAACGAAAGTTAGGTACTATTTTATGCATCTTATTCATCTAATAACTGCAAAAGTAAGCAACATCAGGATTTATATAGTAACAAAGGTCTGCTTTAATATATATATATATATATATATATATATATATATATATATATATATATATATATATATATATATATATATATATATATATATATATATATATATATATAGCATATATATACGTATATGACAAGACTCCGTAACTGCAGTCTCAAAGACGTCACTGCATATATCAGATATCGTAGTGATCTGTTGGTAACGTTTATACTTGGCGTACACTCCATTATCTTTTGATATTACATATTCTAAGCATAAGCTAATATAAAAAATCACATTCTAGTATTTCATACCTGGAGTAATAATGGAAGTAAATATGTAATAATAACCACAATTACAATGTTAGAATATGTGTGTTATATTTAATGACTAATCGACTATCTCTGCTACATTGAATGTATGTATGAACTAATGTTTTAACATACATTCAATCTATGGCTTAGTGGTCAGAGCGCCTGGTCGATTTCCAGGGTTCGGGTCCCGCTACGTTAAATTTTTTATACCTTTTCTAAATAAATATATTTCTTTCCTAAGTGTGGAATAACTCTTTAAAAATGTTAAAAATAAAAAACAAACACTAATTATTATTAAGGCAAGCTTGCCAAAATAGAATAGTCAAAAATGTAATTGAAACGATTAAGGTGTTTCTGTGATTATTGTGCACAAATGAACAGACAACAAAACAAAAATTTTAAGAATAATTGTTTTAAAAATGAAATAAATGCCACCAATAACATATTTTCTTATATACCTTCCACGTACAGACACCCATCCGCTACAATTTCATTATAAGTATAGATTACGAATATACATATAAAATGACATATACCTTCCTATATAATAACAAAGTTACCTACACCTTTCCTTGTTCTAATTATTACAATATGAAATATTGTAATAATGAACCTACTTACTAACCTGAACTTTGTAATATATCACATAAGCTGTCAAAGTTATCAAATATTCTCACATATATCCAATATATAATTCACAAATCGTCTTATATTTCAAAGTCTATATAACTGGATATAATTAGTAGATATTGTTCATTAATTATGCTATGTAATTGAGGATGGTCTAATGACAATTACAATTGTGGCGATTCTAACGTGAGCACAGATTGCTTTGTTGGGTTATCAATAATCTATAGATACTGTTTGTATATATAATATAATATATATTAATATGTAACTCCTTGATGGAGAGACAGCTTCAGGTTGTAAAGTGAAGTTCGAACACCAGGTGGAATTTTTTGGGTCATTCGTTTTAAAAATGAGTTTGATGTTTCATTCAATAAATCTACCAATTAGATCGACAAACATAGAAAAATTAATTAATAAAATATTTATTTTTTGATTATTTCTTTTTTTATTTTACTATATGTCGATAGAAGCCAGTAGTGGTACAGGGAAACAAGCGTGCGGCTGTGAATGAGGTTGTGAATTCGATTTATACTAGAGGAAATATAATATTTACATACTTTAATTTCTCCGCTCGGGTAAAGAGTCGAAGTGGCGTGGTTGGCCTTGAGTTCCGCCACTTAACACGCAATGCCTCCAGAATTCGACGGCCTATGGGAAATGGAAGTGTCTTAATAACAACGGAGTATCGTAATACTAGGTTTCCAGGTTCTCTCTTCGTACCTGCAAAAAAAAGGATATGTTAGTTTTCAGTTAAACTTCTACACTAAGGTTTATACATTTCAATTCAATAAAACAAAAAAAAATTGACTAAAGCCCAAAATAATGACATCCCAACTTATTCGACAGATGCAACAAAGAGCTTCGTTAGTCGCCACTCGTGAGTCACGCGACATTTTAGCGAAGCCTTTTGAACCAATATGTACTTTTATTCTATACTTTGTAGTTGTAGCTTTTCAAGAGTATTGCTTTATAATTCTAGTGATTAAAAATAAACTTTGTAAGCTTGCTTACTGTGAAACGGTTTTATGGATTTACTTTTAAGTATGTCAAACTATAAAAGTGAAACTTAATTCAAATTCAACTTTAAACTCAAATGAAACCTGTAAGATTTAATTTGAGTTTCAAGTTGAATTTGAGTAATCCTATAAGGTAACTCTTGACGCTGCGTATCGTAAATCATTTAATAATCAAATAATAACAAATCTTTCATCGTATTTTGTAGGGGCCACATTATTCTTGGTCTTATCCTTTCTGCTGGATCTACCCATGTTAGGAATTTTATGAATAAAATAAACTCTTCTTTTAAAAAATGTGTATTCGTGTTAACATATATTTATACGTATAGTGAAACAAAGTGAAATGGGAGTGAAAGTAGATGTGAATTGCCTGCTGTATGCAGATGATGCAGTGCTTATTACATCATCAGAATGCGAGTTGCAGGCATTGGTCACCACTCTGAAAGAAGGGAGTGAATATAATGGTCTAAGCCTCAATGTGTATAAGACAAAGATTCTGATTTGAAAGAGATGAAGAAACGACGGTATGCAAAATCTGTGCAAATGGTAAGATATTAGAACAAGTGAATGAAGTGGTATATTTGGGAAGTATGTTCAGTAGAGATGGAAGATGCGAGATGGATGTGGAAAGGCGTATTGCTGTCGGTAACAAGGTTAACGGAGCCTTAGCTGCATTGATGAGACGGCGAAACGTGAGCAAAGCTGCGCGTTTGCCGTACACAATGCTGTGTTGGTACCGACGCTGTTATACGGTAGCGAATTGTGGGTATTACAGAAGAAGAATGAAAGAAAGATGAATGCCGTGAAAATAAATAAATAATAACAACTAAGCAAATTACCTAAACAATCTATACACCTACCTTTAAATATAATAAGACAGTACCAAAAAGTTGTAAGTCATTTCTTGCTAAATACACAAAAAGTCTTTATTCTCTTATCGGGGACCTACAGCTGTTGATAGATAAAGCGAAAATTCAGAACAAGTAAAATGTGATTACTAAGTATCTAAATACTTAGTGGAGGCCAGTTGTGGCGCAGCGGCACGAGGTTTGACTGTAAAACCGACTGGTTGTTTGTTCAATCCCCACTCAGGGATATGAAATATTTACTTAAATTTATATTTCCATTTCTTCGCTTCGGTGTCGAGGTTAAGCGCGGCGTTGAGTTCTGCCACTCAACACGCAATGCCTCCAAAATTCGACAGAAAGTGGGAAACGGAGTGTTTTAACACTAGGTTCCCTGTTGTGTGCGGGATACAGCGTGAAGCTGATTTTATTTATTTGATTTATTTAAATACTTAGTAATCACATTTCGTTACTTGTATAATATTTAATAATAATTTTAGTTTTATACTCCTATTTCTACTCTCTCCTCTTCCGCAATATTGAGATAAAAGATTTGTCAGACGGCAGATCTCTACGGAACCTTAAAAATGAACAAAATTTAAGGAATTATTTAATATATTTTAAGTAATACTTCAAAGAAAATAGTAAACCTAGTCTTTAGACGGTCCGCATAAATTCTGATAAGTCTTCCAATAATCGTTCGTGTGGAAAATTCGACTTCGCTGATGTAGTTAAAGCTTTCGATTTGTTTGAAGTTTGTGAAATAGATCAGTTAAATGTTGTGGAACAAAAAATATTAAGCATCTGCCTGTTACTGTTGACCGCTTTGACTGGAAATCTTTTGGGATATTTTCATTTATTTTTAGCTTCACGCTGTATCCCGCACACAGCAGGTAGGCAGAGGGAACTTAGTGTTAAGACACTCCGTTCCCCACTTTCTGCCGAATTCTGGAGACATTGCGTGTTGAGTGGCAGAACTTAACTCCGCGCTTAACCTCGACACCAAAGCGAAGAAATGGAAATATAAATTTAAGTAAATATTTCATCTCCTCGAGTGGGGATCGAACCCACAACCAGTCGGTTTTACAGTCACACCTCGTGCCGCTGCGTCGCGACCGGCCTTTTTTATTTATTTATTTTTAGCTTTATTATATATCCTGCTAATAGCACGGTAGGCAATTTTTAAGGCATTGCGTCAGCACGCAATGCCTGTGGTATCATGACAAATCGCGGCGTTGAGTTCTAACTCAACAGTTAGAACTCAACGCCGCGATTTGTCATATTACCACAGTGAAGAAATTAAAATAATTCATTTCCGCGAGTGCGATTCGAACTCACGACCGTCGTGTACATATATATATATATATATATATATATATATATATATATATATATATATATATATATATATATATATATATATATATATAGAGATGATGTCTCGCTACGCTACGATGACGGCTTCATTTTAAATTATTTAATTTTAATTATAAAATTTGAGATAACTTTCGTCTTAGTAATAAAAGATATTACTTTTTAGTATTACTTACCACCAATACTTGTATTTCAATAATAGGTGCTTAATTTTTACTTTCATACGATTGCATAGCCGAAACTAGCGCTGTATTTTTCTTAATAATAACTAAATAGTAAAGGATTAAATATAATCATTTTAAAAATAAAGACTTGGACATTCGAATGGCGAGAAAGCAAGAATGCAAATATATCGTTAACCCGTTAGAAATTGAACCCATATCCATTGTACATTTACAGTTACTTTAATTCGCTACCTATATTCAAAATATAGATAGGAGATTGATCCATTTAGTGGCATAGCGTTGGAAGACAAATGTAACTATTACCTTAAGTGAGATTCGAATTCGCAACCAATGCATAAAATCAAACACGTCAAACATCTTTTTAAAATAAAATATAAAAAAATCTTTTTAGATTTTTTTTCATTATGTATTGTATTTTACAAAGCAAACCCTTTCTTTTGATGCCCACATCAGGTGAGTTGAACATAAAATTATAATCCGCCATTTTGTTGCGCCGGCCATTTTGAATTACCAACAATATAGATTATATATAGTTTTATAGTCATCAAAACTAAATCTGAAAATGGATCAAATTAAGCTTACAAGGTTTCATTTACTAAAACGGCAAACTAAATAAATGTTTGTAAAAAAACAATACTAATGCTCGAACTAATAATGAACGAATAAACGACTGAAACTTTAAAGCCAAAAGCCAAAAAACCTAGTTTTAAACAGTCAACATAAATTGCGAAAAGTCGTCCAATAACCTTCGAAGCGGAAAATTCAACTCCGCTGATATAGTTCCATGGATTTACTTAGAGTTTGTTGAATAGATCAGTCTAATGTTGTGGAAAAAAATCGCGGCGAGTGGCTACAGAAGTGCGATTTAAATTTCTTTGCCAAACGCTTAAAATTTACTTTAGTATTGCTAAAACTGTTTTATTTTATTTTTTGTGTAAAAGAAAGTATACTATGACTAATGATTAGTGCTTTTTCACTTACTTTTTACCAAGATCATAGTTAACATTGGTGGCGTAGACCAGGCTGAGTAAATACCTATAGTTAGATTTTTTTATAACTTGGGACTCTTTAGAGACTTAAATTAATTAAGTAGTCAAAGTCAATTAGTTTTATTCTTTACTAGAGGGCGCGCGCGGCTTTGCCCGCTTATTTGGACACTTTGGGGTGAATTCTAAAAAAACCACGAATCACGTGTTCAATAAATTTTTTTTAACAGTCTGAATTAATTTTTTTTTATAAAAATCGGTGGTGATCTAAAGATTTTTCCATACAAACTTTCAACCCCTTATTTGCACCTTTAGGGGGTGAATTCTAAAAAATCATGAAACACGTGTTCAATAGAATGTTTTTAAGAGTCTGAATTTTAAATTTTATAAAAATCGGTGCCGATTTAAAAAAAAATCCATACTATCTTTCAACCCCTATTTCATCCCTTTAGGGTTAAAATTTTTCAAAATCCCTTCTTAGTGGATGTCCAGAATATGAAAATAAACATCTGCCCAAATTTCACGTTTCTACCATCAGCGGTTACGGCTCTGCGTGCGTCTTACCTCAGTCAGTCAGCACAAGTCCTTTTATATATATACATAGATAAGAAGTTATTTGCTTAATTTTTGTAGCGTCAAAATTTACCATCAGTTCACTAAAGCTAATACCTCAGACCTGAGAAGAATCGGCGCAAAAAACTCAGCGGGACTTTTTATTTTAAATCAATTTTATACAAATACATATCTAATTATACTACTAAACTTTTCTGCACGACCAGTTGTCATCGGTATACAATTTTTTTTTAATTATAATTTTTCTAAAGTGAAAGGAAGCCAGTCGTGGCGCAGGGGCACAAGGTGTGACTGTAAAACCGACTGGTTGTGGGTTTGATCCCCACTCGAGGAGATGAAATATTTACTTAAATTTATATTTCCATTTCTTCGCTCTGGTGTCGAGGACAAGCGCGGCGTTGAGTTCTGCCACTCAACACGCAATGCCTCCAGAACTAACTGTCTTAAGACACTCCGTTCCCCTCACTTTCCACAGAATTTAGGAGGAATGGGTGTTGAGACAGTTAGATACTGTTAATTATTATGAATTTTGCTAAAATTTTAAGTAAAATCTATAACAAGATCAAGCTTACTTCACGTATACTTAAGTTGTATAGAAATTTTCCACAATATTTCCACTTAAACTAAGAAACTCATTTATTATCCTATTATTTTTTTGGACTATTTCATATTTTATCATCGTCTCTTAGGAAAGTAGAAAATATGATTCATTTTATATACATAATTTTTATGGTCTCCTTTTTTTATTTTCTTATATTAGTGCATATATATTTTATTTTTTAGTTTTCTTAGCTTCACATTGTATCCCGCACATAGTAGAATAAGCAGAGGAAACCTGGGAACCTAGTGTTGAGACACTCCGATCCCAACTTTCCGCCGAAAACTTCAAATATCGACTTTGAGCTACGTGATAAGTAACGGAACCCAACATCACACTTTACCCCATTACCAGAGCTAGAAAATCATCGTCGATAACTTTTTGTCTCTGTATCTAGACTACTTGAAAGTCGGTAGAGTCCATTTAAAACAGAAATTAATCAATCGAGTGGAATATATCCCGGGCATAAGGCTATCAGATAAGCTTTGGGTATAAACTAGAGATATACAAGCAAATCAATGGTATACAAACCAATCAAAGATCCATAATCACTAAGACTCCATAATAGCGGTGCGGCGTCTTAAAGAGGACTAATCGGACTATACATACATACATATATACATACTATTCTACTTATATTACAAACGTATAACACCCTTATTTCTTACCGCATTAAGTCTATAATTCTATTCAATTCCAAATTGAATAGATTAAATGAAATTTGGATATATCTTATTTGTATGAGTAATAAGGTTTATTTTAGTTTAGTTTTGTATTAGTGGCCAGTTTAGGCCTATTTCAATTAATTGTGGCAACAATGCAAGACTACGAAATTACTCAGGTCTGCCTCAGGCGTCCTATTTAGAACGGTATTAGCACATTATAATCAATTAAGGAGGAAATTTAGTTGGTCGTGGTGTTGTAGTAGGTTTTTGAATGGTACGGTAGTGGATTCAAATCCGGTTTAGGGATTTTGTATTTAAAATCCATATTTTAATGTATTAATTAAACATATTACGTATAGGGTAAAGCTTTGATTTTCTAGACCTTATTTTATTTTATTTTATTTTATTTTATTTATTTGGGACAACAAACATTTGTACATATGAGAAAATATATCTTATACAATGTAATAAACTTAATCTATGTACAAATCACACCGTTATCCACTACTTACTATAACAATAGAAATAAAAGTGATATTACAATACAATTACTAACTATAATAACTATAGGAGATATTGTAATGGATAATTAAAAAAAAATAATGATAATAATATTAAATATATACATAACAGATATAAATACGCATACACAATTACACACATACTCACATAATAAATATATAATATATAGTTCAGTTTTATTGTTACTTTTAACAATTATTATTATTTACTTTCTCGGTAATGGCTTTAATTCTTTTTTTATACGCACCTATTGTTAACCCAAAAATATCAGTATTATAAAATTCAGCATTGTACGTTTGGGTCATTTGGTACAATGGTGCTCGCTTG
>JAATLQ010034940.1:0-25642 GCA_013421005.1 Heliconius erato x Heliconius himera | reverse complement strand
CCGATACCCCCGTATCGCCCGGATGGCCATCACCCTCTGCGCCCGTCGCAGCAGGGTGAGTTTGTGCCGATCCAGGGCGTCCGCCCATACGGGAGCACCGTAGAGGGCCATCGACCTGACCACTCCGGTGTACAGGCGACGGCTCGAGGCGCTCGGCCCACCCACGTTGGGCAAAAGGCGCGCCAATGCCGCCGCCGTCTTCAACAGTTTCGGGGCCAAAGATGTGAAGTGGCCCCGAAAACTCCACCTGCCGTCCAGAACAAGTCCGAGGTACTTCATGCTCCTGCTGACGTCGATATTGACGCCACCGACGATGATATGGGCATCTGGTGGTGGGCCCTTGCGAGGAGCATGGAAGTATATTGGCCTCGGACTTGTTTAGGGCGACTTCCAGCCCTAGCCGTCTAATGCGGCCGACGACCTCAGCCACCCCAGCCGTCGCTAGTACCGCCGCCTCCCGGTATTGACGGGCAGAACTCAACGCCTCGCTTAACCTCGACACCAGAGCGAAGAAATGGAAATATAAATTTAAGTAAATATTTTTTATTCCTCGAGTGGGGACCGACCCACAACCAGTCGGTTTTACAGTCACACCTCGTGCCACTGCGCCACCACTGGCCTCACATCAATTTAATGACAATAATATCTATACAAAACAATAATATACAATAAAAACCGACCAAGTGTGAGACGGACTAACATACGAAGGATTCCGTACCATCGTCTATAAAAACGGCAAAAAAACTTACGTTTGTTGTATGAAAGATCTCTTAAATATTTATTTTGTTATTTTTTTTAATAATTGTTGTTATAGCGGCAACATATATTATATGAAAATTTAAACTGTCTAACTAATATGGTTCATGAGATACTGCTTGGTGACAGACAGCCACACGGACGGATGGACTTCGTTGTCCATCTTTTTCTCTTAGTAATAGCTTGTGTGTTGTTTCCGTTTCTGTTCGTTTTACCGTTTGGGTACGACACCCTAAAAACTAAAGTTTTAGCTAATTTCATAAACTTAATTTATGAACCAATTGAAATAAAACAAATAATAATGTTAAAAAAAACATTTGACGCGGCGTTGGGATCCACCATTCAATACAAAATGTAGAGGCATTTTAAATTCGGCGAAAAGTAGGGTGGTGTTAATGGGAACGGAGAGTCTTAACACTATGTTCCTATGTTCTCTTTGGATACCCTGAAATGTGTGGGATACAGTGTGAATCGTTTAATTAAATGTTGTTATATTAACTGAAGTGGTAGAGGACTGGTCACACTATTTCACAGATTTACCCTTAATTGAGTAAATCTTTTGGTACAGAATGCAGTCCGCGCCTTGGCAAACGAAGTGTCTTCTGGTCCTCAATTTAGAAGAAGTTTCGACAAACTTTGAGAACAGGTTCTCTCTGCCTATCCTACTATATATGAGATACGCCGTGAACCTATAAAAATATCTAATTATTACGCTACGCTTAACATAAAATTTGTAATTTCTAAACGAATGATCATTTTCACATCCTGAAATTTCGTAAATTTTAAGCTGAATTCTACAATTTAACAAATTATAGAATTCAACGTGCTGGTTTGGAAAGCAGCACTTTGTTGTCAAACTTCTATTATTCATCGTATGATTGTAATTAATTGTGCATGCGTTTTGTAATTTGATATAATATTTTGTAAATTTATATGAAAACAGTAGTGTAGTCCACTCTGGCTGTTTCTGTTAAAAAAGAAAAGTAATATTTATTATATTTGTTTGTGGCTGATGGAATGCGACGGTTGTGAGTTCGATTCCTACTCAGGGAATGGAATATTTAATGTTTATATTTTCCTCGCTCTAGTAACAAAGCAAAGTATTGCGTTGAGTTTCGCCATTCAACACGCAATGCTTTGAAAATTCACCTTCTTTCTAAGTGATCAGACATTCCGTTCCCAACTTTAAATAATTAAAGATAAATCAATTTATCCAAGTAATAATCGAATCTACACACACAATGGGACAAGCAGGAATAAGCGGATACTTAAAAAAATATATTTAATATAATATTGGAACGCAAACGTAATACATATAATAGCCAATCTCTATATGCAGCAGAAGTTGAAAAAATTTTGGATACTCTCTGTTCTGTACTTTCTGCGCACCAGAGACTAAGTAAAGAAAAAAATTAACCCCCTGAAGCATCGGCATATGAATTTCGATACGGAACGGATTATGGAATAGCTAGTGTAGGAAATTCTGCATCAAAATGCTTATTTAATGTGTCCAAGCATTATGGACGGTCATGTCGACTGTAGTTCATATTCAATATTCAATTTAATATTCAATTTAAGCTTTTGTTATTAAAGCTTCGTTCATTGTATATAATTCATGTCATAATTTCGTGAATTTGATTCTAGAAATTTTAAGAGATATTCACCATTTTTCTCCAATATTACACCTGTACAATATTGCTTGGACCCAGTTCATCTTTTTACTGCGCCTCTGGCCTAATGGAGGCCCAAATGTTAGGGTATATTGGACTCATATTGTATGAAGAAAAGTTTATTGTTTTACTTTACTATTGGGTCATAAAACTATAAATAACTAGCGGCTCGCCCACGGCTTCGCCCGCTTAATATACATGATTATTGATTTAATAACAATTAAAAATTATTAAAGAATTAATTGACAACTATAATGACTTCTAATATGATTTTTTTACGACATTATCGTCAAAGAATTTTTGATTGTTTTAAATAAAAAAGTACGACCATTGTTGATATTTGATATTTATAAAATATACATAAAGCTAATAATATATTACACGTATATATTTTTGTAACTTTATGTTCTTTTTACCTATGTAATATACTCTGTTAAATGTGCTGATGTCAGTGAATAATTTAATTTACTCATTCAGAAACAGCCTTAAATGTTAAATTATTGATTTGAAGGATTCATAATATTCTTTGTAAAATAACTGTAATAATTGCATATTAACTCCTGTATAGATAGTTCAACTCAGTCGTGCGCGTGGCCCTATGTGTAGGTGCGCTTGTAAATATATAACTTTCATTTGTGTGGCAGTGACGCGCCAGCCGTCGTCCTAGCAAGACGTGTTTACATCGCTTTCTCTTACGGGTACAGTCCTTAAAAAAATGTCTAGTTCTTCACAAAGAAAATGTTTAAGGAGTCAGGTAAATATTTAATTTAAATATAATAATATTTATTTATTGTGATTCTATATACGGAAAAATATATCCTTGTTAACGTTTACGTATTACTTTTAGATTCGAGAAACTATTGCTAAGGTATATGAATTCCTGAAAAAATGTCCTGAAAATCCAGTCGACATGTACAAAAGAAAGAAGAACAATACTACATTTTGAGATGGAGTCAGAATTCATAATTAACCTTAGTGAGAGCAGCGAATCTGAAAATTCATTATTTAACTTTTCAAATAGTAATTCAGAATAATGTTTTATCAATAAACATTAAAATACCAAATTATTGTTTTTATTTTAAGAACCTGTAAATAACTATTTGTACCTGACTCTACCTCTTGTCACGCAAACAAAGTCACTGTATATGTACAAGGTTTACCCACACATAGGGCCGCGCGCACGACTGAGTTGTACTATCTATACAGTTTTTAAATTAGTTACGTATATTATTTAAACGAACCAACCAAAAAATCTTTGTATTTACTTGATATTTCCTTCAAGATTGTTCTTTATCTCTGTGTTGAATTAATTACGACTTCTTTCAAATAAGGATACCTTTTTTGTTAATTAACCGATTTTGATAAACTAAACTTTAGTAGTTAAGTTGAGTTAAAACAAAGCAATTGGTGAAATTTTCAAGTAAATCGGTTCAGTACTTTCAGAGAAAAATGTGGACAAAAATATGTCGACAGACAGACAGACAGAAATTAAAAAAAAATCTTTTTGCTTTCTATTATTCTTTTTAAGTGTCCGTCTATCCATTTCAGTCAGAATTACTAAATGTACAGACAAAATATTTTTACTGTCTTATTATATATAGAGAAGAGATAATTTACGTTCATGTTATATATTTATTATATCTAAATATTAACATATAAACTTCTAAGATTTTTTAGGCAATATATTTGAGAAATTACGTTTTGAGTGGCGGATTTCAACATATTTTCCAAACACTATTTAATTTTTTTACTCTCATTCTAACCAATCAATTAAAGCCAAAATACAACTGTTACACCAATTAAAAGTAACTTACGATAAATTAAAATTGACATTTTATTCTCAATTCGGTATCTATCTACTTTCTCAAGAATTCAAAATTTATTCTTCTAGTAAAACCTCTTTTCTCAATAAGTTGGAGTTGAAGTAAGTTGATAGTAGTCGAAGTTGATAGTAAACTTGTTCTAAGAATGATAGATCTGTCATTAATATCAATAATCAATTTTCTAAGTAAGATTAAGTTCTAATAAGTTTTCTAGGTTTTTTTGTATTGAATTTAGGATACATCGCAATTGTTGTTGTCATACACAACACTTACTCGTAAATTTTTCCATTTGACCACGCGGGCGCAGCCATAGGTAAAGGCTAATTAAGAATAATTACAAAGAAGAAGAGTGTATCGGGTGATATGATTGCGGCTCACGCATATTAAAAAATGACTTGCAGCTATCCCGTCGTTGTCCGCCCAAGGATACTAAGAGACAAGGAATAAAGATATTTTTTGTGTATATCGATGCTCAATGCTAGCTAGCTCCATGGGCTTTTTTTGTCGGTTGCTTTGTCTGTTCTTCTTATTTTTGGGATTTCTTGATATTTTTTGGGAAGGTTTTAGTTTTATTTGGAGGGCTCACAAAAGTCCTACCAAAAGTCCCAAAAGTCATAGTCGGTGTTCGTTTACTGGTTTTTATGAGGTAGTTACTTTATCGAACCTCCTGTCTGTATAAATTTTCTAATCATGTACTGTAATTCTTCGCAGCTGGTCGACTTGCATTTAGAATTAAGGGTCAAACCTAGATTAGAATCTTAGCGAATATCGCACCAGAATATTGTGGGAAATTTACCCTGCAGTGTACGGTCAGAATAAAAAAAATAAGACATTTAATATTTTTAATGTTTTTTTTATATATGCAGAAAGTATTTAGCCTCGTTATTTAATGTTTTTTTTTTAATTTTATAATAAATAAAACTTTCAAAATCAATGGTTTAACTTCAACAAAACTTCACTGTGTGTTTGTATTGTGCCAAATATACTCGACACTGTATTCTACATAAACAGTATAAAGAACTTTCAAAAAAATTACCGCAAATGCTTAGTGAACCCTCAACCATCGCAATCCTATGAATCGCAACTATACCACGGTGGCGTATATCAAGAACGTATGTATTTAATTTGCCATCGTTTTAATTTAATTTCTGTTCTATTTTCTTCTATGTGTATTATGCTGACCATACATTTATGAATATAGATTTGAAGTGGACGTAGCAGCCAGTAATTGCATGTGGTCTTGTTTCCTTACCGACGTAAATGGAATGTTTCATCTTTGAATGAAAATTGATTGAAGTTACTTAAGCGCATGTACCCTAAATTATGAGGAATTTTAGGTGTTACTTTTGAAAAGTTGTCAATAGAAAGAATTTATTTTTTTGTTAACTAAGAAGCAAATAAAGACTTTTTCCCCCAATTGTGCCAGAGATGTGCTTACACGATAGTTGTGAGTTGAATCCAAGATATTTATTATTATTACTATTTTTTTATTAGGAAAAGGACAAGCCAACGCAACGCAAACGAGCGTACGGGTCTCCTGATGGTAAGTGATTACCGCCGCCCACGACTCCGTGCAACACCAGAGGAGCTACAGGTCCGTTGCCGACCTTTAAGGTGGGCTGGGCGCCGGAGCCCGGCATTACTCTGTTGTCTGCCCATGCGTTGCCATTGCTGGCGATGTGACTCTATCACACGTACTTTAGTCGCCTCTTACGACACCACCAGTACCAGGATGATCCTATTCTAGGCCGGGATCACACGGCAAAAATAGTAATAGATAGATAGATAAGTTTTTACAGAAAGTGTAGGTGTCAAATCTAACAATATCTAACTAGAATACGTCATGTGTCTTACGTAACTCTTAAGTAATTCTAGTTTACCAAAAGGTGAAACCGCGAGTGAAAGAAAGTGTATGAATAATTAAAAGCAAACGAACTACTTATAAAAAAATCGTTTAGAGCGAAACCTAATGTAACATACATTCGTCGTATAAAAGGGAAATAAATTGTGGCATTTTATCATGGCAGTGGAACGTTTGTGCGGAACTCACAATTTCGTTAACGACTCCAACAACGAGAGTGCAATGAAAACTTTACTTCAATTACTAGTCTCGACTGTAAATTTTCAAAATTCAGCGCTTAAACTACATAGTGCCACAGAACTGAGTAATTTGTGGGTAGCTTGGTTTTACACTATAAGGCAAGATTCACATAATGGTGCAGTCACAGTTCGAAGGTTTCAAAGGTTCTTTCGAACCTTCCTTCCTTTCGGACAAGGCAAATAAATGTACGCAGGGATCACTCGGTGGTAAGTGATCACCGTCGCCCACGACCCTGTGTCACACCAGAGGAGCTACATGTGCGTTGCCGGCCTTTAAGGTTGCGCTTTGTAATGGTTTCATACAAGAATATGAGATCCAGCAGAGAAAAAATCGTAACTGGCACTATAGGATAAATCCCTCCTAGATGTCTACGGTGGACATATTGTCACACATGGAAAAATAATTCCATTCTTTTCCCCGCATATAGTATAAAGCTGGGTGGATAGAGGAAACTTATTGTAAAATATTTTCTTTCCTAATTTTTGCCTTTTGTCCAATCTTCAAGAACGGAACTCAGCGCTACGCTTTGTCTATCAGAGCAAGAGGTAAAAAAAATACACATAATCATTCTCTCGAGTGGGAATCAAACGTCAGACCTCGCGATCGAGATAAATTAGTAAGTACCTTCTTCAATACAAGAAAAAATAAACAAAAACTTTACTTAAAAAAACAACACAACTTTATTTTAAAAGCTTTCATGCAGTGCTAATTAAATGTAGCAAGTTATGAATAAAATATATTATTTTAGTATACTGTTACTGTTTGTATTAAATTAAGTCTTGTTAGTACATTTGCAGGAAATTAAAAAATATATATACCACACTCTGGCTCTTACATGTTCAACGAACTCTGTTTGAGAAGATATTATCCTGAAAGTAACTTCATTTTGCAAACTATTAAATGAAAATCAAGGGATAAGCTAAAACGATTTCTGTTTTTTTAAGCATTTTTTTATTTTAAGCAGCGGTATAACGTTTGACTGTTAACACAACGATTGTTCCCACTCGAGGAAACAAGCTATTTTCAGGTCTTCGCCCTGGCAAGAATGCAGCGTTGAGTTCCGCCACTAAACCCACAATGTCTTAAAAATAATTTCGTAACAGTAAAGTAAATTCTAAGATCCTTTTGTTTAACTAAAAAACTTCCCTCATATAGCAGGGCTATATGAGGGAAGTTTTTTTTTAAACGATAAGTTATAAGGATAGATTCTTTTCACTTTATTTGTGATTAAAAAAAATAACAAAAGAAATTCATACAAATTGTGTGAATTATGTCGCTAATAATTTATAACTTGGACTCAACACTGTGCCCCACTTGACTCCTCAGTGAGTCAAAAGCAGTTCATTGCTATGTTTGACACATTCTAACTAGATTTTATGGGAAAGAAACCCCTTCATAACATAACTCGAGTGGTTAAGCGTGTTACCTTATTAAGGAAATGTAATTTTTTTATGATTTAATACCTTTTTTTGGTGGAATTAATTATTTTAATTTTCTTGTAACAAGAGACAGTGCGGCGTTTAGTTCCGCTACTAAAAACGCAAGGGGCAAGCATTGATTGAGTAGGAGGCTCCCTCTGCCTATACTTTACTTCAAATTTGAATGATGATGGGGCTAGATTGACATGTAAGCATTTTGCATTAAAGTGACATTTTTTCAGTGGAGCTGACAAAGAACAAAGAAAATGAAAAATAGCATTTTTTACTAGGACAACTGTTCCCATAGCGAACGTGACAAAATAATATTTTAGAATAAACCATACTGTACGTGTAGATCTATATAATAGAACATATGTAAAAAAAATGTCCATTGGATAAAAAATATCCTTCCTATATACGAGTATATTATACATAACTAAGTATAGCCGACCTAAAATTTAGAATAGGCTCCTCACTCAGTTTCCTTTTTACCTTTCGTCGAATTTTCCAGACATTAATCAATGAGATTAGCGGAACTCAACACCGTGCTTTGTCTTGTTATCAAAGCTAATATTTATATAAATTAATTTTCATTCGAACATTCTTTATCACTAACGCGTAACTAAAATATTGAAAAGACGAAAAAATATTGTTATATACCACATAAACCTCAATTTCAGAGATCCTCGTCACGTTACAGAACTATCGACATCAATAAAGCCTTTGATGTCGAAACAAAGGATAGTATTGAAAGATGTTCTCTTTTGTTTGATGCGGAAATGTTGAATAAAGTGGGTATGTCAATAGAATTTCGGCAGGATCTAACTGAAGACGCGATGGTTGTTGGTTCGATTCTCATTCGAATGATTTATTATCTTTTTTTTAAATAAGAAGTAACAGGAAAGGAGGTACATGCTTACAAAAGTTACTGTACAAATGTATCGAACACAGTATATTAAGATATTATCATCCAAGACACAACATTCACAATTATTTAATAGGATTAAAGCTTTTTAGCCCTAGATTATAAAATAAGAGGCCAGTCGTGGCGCAGCGGCACAAAGTGTGACTGTAAACGCGACAGGTTGTAGGTTCAATCCCCACTTAGGAAATGAAATATTTATTTAAATTATTATTTTTATTTCTTTGCTCTGGTGTCGAAGCAAGGGACAGTGTCTTATTACTAGGTACCCTCTATCTACCCTGCTGTGTGCGGGATACAGGATGAAGCTGATTTAATTTTTAGTTTTTAAATATTCGTATATTTTAAGGCAGTCGTGGAGCAGCGGCACGAGGTGTGACTGTGAACCGACTGGTTGTGGGTCCGATTCCCACTCGAGGAGGATGAAATATTTTCTTAAATTTATATTTCCATTTCTTCGCTCTGATGTCGAGGTTAAGCGCGGCGTTGAGTTCTGCCACTCAACACGCAATGCCTCCAGAATTCGGCAGAAAGTGGGGAATGGAGTGTCTTAACACTAGGTTCCTTCTGCCTACCCTGCTGTGTGCGGGGTACAGCGTGAAGCTGTATATTTTAAGCATTCGTAGCCGCACGGGGCCCGCTAGTATAATATTTAATCATGGTACATTTCGATCAAAAATTTTGCAAATAACGATGATATTCAATATTTTACCTCCAATTAAAAATAAAACCTACAAATTACTATTAAAAAAAAGTAAAATGAAATAAGGAAATATAATATTGCTCGAGCAAGTTTAATACCTTACGTAAATAAAGCACAGTAGTAGTGTTATAGTTTATTCAAATTTAAATTTTACTCACAGGCCGTTATAAATATTTAGTATTCTTCAACACTTTTGTTTCTCGAAGGATTTACAGTGGAAAGTGTACTATTATTTATGTAAATTATGGTAAATAATACACATTTTATATACAATGGCAAGATGGAAAGATAATGGCCTGGTTGGATTTTATTAAATTAATAAATTATGTATAAACTTAGTCAAACTCAGAATGAGGAAGTTTTATAACATTGATATTATTAATTTACGTTTAATATAATTGCAATTTACTTCAAATGTTAGTAAATCAAAAAAAAAACGCCCAAAAAAAAAATCACTCAATTAAAAAGCAAGTTAAGCCTTTATAACCTATATATTACTTATTCATCTTTACAACGACGTCGTGTGGCGAGTGGCGGAAGTTAACGCCGCACTTTGTCTACCAGAGTGAGCAAATGAAAATATTTTGAACGAGAATCATTCCACCTAATATACCAATTCACAACCATCGCGATTCGACCGCTATACAGCCTCGAATTTAAATACTATTACAAGATTATTACTTTTATATTTTCTTGCACTTTCATTCGCATAAACGGATTAGTAGAGAAAACCTGATATTAAGGCACCAGATGCATAAAGTTATTTACACGACAACATAACATATATAAACAATTGTTTTTGCTTCTTTGTCTTACTGTTTAGCCGGGCTAATTTCCGGAACAGCTGAACCAATTTCTATGGGACTTTCACTGAAAGATATAGAGGGTTGTGGAGCAACATATAGGCTTTTTTATCTCTGAATTCTCGCAGGATCGAGATTCATACGGTAAGAACTGCATTTGTAGTGTGTGTATGGTATGTAGTGTAGGTAGGCGGTGTAGGTATAGGTATACATATAAAATAACAAAACATGTTTCTTTTAAATACAACATTTTGTGAGAGCAAACTCAAATGAAATGTATATATAACTATACTAAAGATCGAATACCATTGTGGCGCAAAGATTTTATATAAGGATTTACTGAGATCGTTATGCATTCAAATCTAATTTAGAAATAATTTATATTTAAAAATATTCGTGTATTTCCGGTTTTAGACAAAACGAATTTTAGACGTTGATCAAACGGTTAAAATGTACAGAACACGCACTGACTGCAACGTTAAAAAGTAAAAATAAGGTGAAGAACTTCGAAAATTACACATAATAGTAAGCCTAACTAATATCGTCAATCGTAATCGTTAACTTATATCATAACATACATATGAAAATATAGAGTCCAAATTGCACAAACAATACAACATATTATAACAGCATAAAGCATGGATAAACTGCATTGGCGTCTAATGAAGTATTCTTAATATCATTTTATTAAATTTTATCTGAAATAGTGGTTAAATCTCTCGGTATCTAGTGATGAAAGATATCTTAATTAAATTTAAATTAACCATGGCTATTCAGAAGCTTATTATATGATATTTTTTCAGAATTTTTTATAAATTATACAAAAAAAGTTTATTTTTTGAGGACACTTTTATGTTCCACTTCGTAAATTGACACATACCAAAATTATATATATTATGCATATATTAGTTAGCTATCTATGCTATAGATATCTAAGTAGAAATAAATAAAAAAAAAGTTATTATCAAAAAAAAAATATTAAAAAAATGTCAAAATCATCATATCTTATGTATTATACATAAAATATGATGATTAAATGAACTTTAATGGTCGAAACAATACGATATCTACAGATGTTCACATTAAATTATTTTACACGTACATGACAAAATGTGTAAAACAAGGCTGATAATATTTTTAACATTTTTAAAGTGTTATTCCACACTTAGGAAAGAAAAATACTTGTTTAGAAAACGTATAATAAGTCTGGTCGGTTTCCAGGAGGCGCGGGTTCGAGTCCCGCTACGTTCAAATTATTATACGTTTTCTTAATAAGTATTTTTCTAAATAAGGCTGATAATGTTTTAAAAGATTACAATTATATTTAATAAGTTAATTTTAAAACAGCAATAGAATAAACAAAATGTAATGCAAAAAAATCTTTAATCTACGTTAAAACTTTTTAAGGATTTTCAACTAGTCTACTTATATACTTAAGTAATGAAAATTTTCAGCGGTAAGTCAAAATCGTAAACCAAATGTTGACAAAAGAAAATAAGTAAACATATAGCAAAAAAATATTTTTACTTTTCAGATAAGAAATTATTATTTTTCCAATACTTATTTACATCTAAATATAATAATAAACTTGTCTTTAATCTACAAAGTAATTAAGACTTGGCGAGCTCGAGCGTGAACTTGATTGTTTGATGTGAATAATTAAACTTAGAACGTATAGCTCTTACGAACGTTACGATTGAGTACAGCTGGGATGCTGGGACTGTGTCGTTTGGGAAGATCTGGAAAATCTATTTATGTCCATTACGACTGTGATAATAAAACTCCACAATGTACATCTAAAATAAAATAAGTGTAACCCGCATATAGCATGGTGTGCAGCGGAAAAGTAGTGTTAAGACTCTCCGTTCTCTTCTCCCACTTTCAAAATATTGCGTATTGAGAGGCGGAGCAGTGCTTTATCTTGTTACCAGGACAAGGAAATGAAAATGTATCATTCCTCCGAATGGGAATCGAATCCACAACCGTCGCGCTTACATTCATAATCTATTCTAATAAAAGATATTATAATATAATAATGATACATTAATATTGTTAGTGCATTAGAAAGAAAGAAACTGTTGCTTAATAAGCCGTTGAACTTAATAAGGCTTATATAATATAATAGAATAGAAATATTTTCAACTCATCCACCTAAACCACTCGTGCATAAAAAATAATTGGATTGAAGGTGGCAAAGTCTCATCGATTTCGATTTTATTAGAAGTAATCTATTTAATAAATATGATTTTGTAAGGTCAATCTCTAGGCTAAGCAGTAGGCACTGTCCAAAAATAAACTTAAAATAATTTTGGCGTGGCGCGGTCGTTGGTGCGGTTCCCAAACAAAATAAAGGAAACGTTGAGATCTCCCACTTAACATGTACAGTCTTAAAACTTCAAGGAAACTTCACCTTAACACTAGGTTCCCTGGCTTGTCCTGCTATCCGAGAAAAAATCATGAATTTTATATTAAAATTAAAACGTCGTTGAGGTCATCGTGACGCAGAGGGGCAGTATCTGACTGTAAAAGAGATGATTGTGGGTTTCATCCCCTCTGTAGGGAATCAATTGTTTTTATTTCCTTTAGTCTTAAATGGCGGAACTCAAACCCGCGATTTTTCTAACCAATGCGGGAAAATGGAAATAATTCATTGCCGTGAGTGTGAATCGAACCCACAACTGTCATGTATATAAAAAAATCCAGTCCCGCCCGCCATGATTATGTTATTATATTTTACCCGATTTCTTATTAAGTAAATTTGGACAGCCCTACATTATATATCACGTTTATTATATATTATGTTTGGGCTCCGAGCAAATACGTGAAAGTCCTTTTGATTAAAATCACAGAAATTAATTAAAACTAACCGATTGGATATCGTGTTATTTTATATTGGAAATGTTTGATTTAAAGGGGCAAAAGCGAACGATTGTAAACGTGACAGGTGGTGGGTTTGATTTCCACTCAAGGAAACAAAATATTTATTTTGATCTTGATTTCTCCGCTTTGATAACAATGCAAAGCGCGGTGTTGAGTTCCGCCATTCAACACAGAATGTTTCCAGAATTCGGCGCAATGGCAGAGAAAAGCATCTTAATGGCAACAGAGTTACTAGGTTCCCTGATTTCCCCTGTCTACGATGCTATGTACAGAATACAGTGTGAAGCTAAAAAAATAAATTGTTATTCTTTGGTAAAAATAATGATAAATTCGTATATAACGGGGAAGGAAGATAAAGTAGTGATAAAGACATTCCGTTCTTCAATTTCCACCCTTTTTAAAAAAATAATTCACGCCGCGCTTGTTTGCTTTACTGTATCTACATATAAGTAGTGACGGGTTGGATTGCCGTTTAAGGGAACGTATATATTTGAAATATAAGAAATGTACAAAATACATCAAAATAATAAATAAATAACAATGTTATTTAGTTATTATTTTGATTTCGTTTGCAAATGTACAGTATAAGTAATGACTTATACTGTTATACATTTTAATAAATATTTAATAATTCTCTTTTGTTTAAACAAATAAAGAGTAAATATAATCTTGCGACCGATTGCTTAAAATATAATACAAAAGAACTGTGTAATTAACAGGGCTAATTGTTTTGGTACAACAATAGACAAGTTCTATTAATATCTATATTTAAAATATCTATTTAAAATATAGATACAGACCTGCTGAGATTTTGTAAGGTTAAGATTAAGCTAAGTTAAAAATATCTTTAACATGAATACATTTATGAATTTGCTACCATATGAGGGCAATCTAAAGAGCCTAATGATAACAAAATCAATGGATACAGTTTGGCCTTACAGTTTCGAAACTATCCTCTACATCCAATATAACATTATACCACTATATAGTTAAAGAATCAAAGAATTTATTACAATAAGCGAGAACTTTACTAGAAAGCGTACTAAATTTTGAGGTTATTTTGCTGCGTATCGAGATTTGCAATAAGTATAACTTTTGACTCAGGGATGGTAAGACGTTAGTTTAGGGTATTTTAATTTGAAAAATTAACCCGTATAAACCACGGCCGTGTCTATGACACAGCCACACCCATTTTTGTAAGTAAGCAGAGAATATTGTTGATATTCAGTTGTGTGGTTTTTGTATGTTTATATATTTATCGAATTTGATATTTATATATTTTTTATATATCTATTACTGTTTATGAATTTGATGTTTATATATTTATTGAATTTGAATTAGAATAAAATGATGAAATGAATGAAATTATAGATATCGCTATGGTTGTGGGTTCGATACCCACTCTGAAAAATGAATATTTAATATTTTTATTTTCTTGTTCTTGAGTTCCGCCATTCACCAATGTTTTTTTAGTCCTTGCTCTTATAATGAATGCTAATATACTTGAAAAAATAAACTAAAAAACACAGTTTAATCGTTCACAAAAATTATGAAATAGAATGTACTCACAGCTATAAATAAAATGTGCGTGTTGTGAGGAGGGAATCAATGCCGCATTTTGTCTTCCTAAGAGAGCGGAGAAAACGAAACTGATTTATTCCTCTGAGTGTGAATCGATCTAACAACCGACGCGGTTACAATTTCACATTCAGAGTCTGTACCTATACCCCTTTTTCACCTACATGATTATATCTGTGTCGAGACTCACACGCCTTTTGTTTAAATAAAGTGAAAAACAGTCGTTCATAGCTGATTCTATGTCTATTCGGTAAGTTTTTAAAAAGTTTTGGCTTAAATAAAAATAGAGAAGCAACAATTTCAAGATACTTAAAGAAAAAATCCCCTGTCAAGCATTCATTCTCTCACATATTTGTATGGGGACCAGCGGTCACTTTATGTGTGCTGACTAACCCTTGACATTACACCCCTAACTCGAAACGTGTTTGGGTAGTAAATAAATATTACTACCCTTATGTACTATCCTTTTGTAGTAGTGTTTTGCTAGTTACTTGATACATAAGGCGGTTCTGTTCCTGTGTAATGTTATTTTTGGATCAACAGAATTTGGTTTAGAAAAAAATCTAGTGAATTAAATGCAGTGTATATTCCATTATTAGGAACTAGGAACTAGTTTAAATATTCCTTGTGATGTAATTCAGATCTTATGCTTAATTATAATAGTCGTTTACTTTAGTTATGTCAATATTATATTATATTACATTTTTTAAAGTGTTATTTCATACTTAGGAAATAAAAATACTTATTAAGAAAACGTACAAAAATTTGAACGTAGCGAGTTTTGAACAGGCGCCTCTTTAAAAACCGGCCTGCCTGTAGGGAGATTTCTACCAAATTTCCGCTACCCAAAGATAATTACTTAGAATTATCAATTGGCTAGAGAGAATATTATTTTTTAAATATTTTATAACATTTTTTAAATGTTATTCCCCACTTAGAAAAGAAAAAAAATAGAGTGGAGAGTGTTAATACGCATCTAAACCTACACTACTCAATTTCTTCTCTTCTTCTCATTTTGATGATATGCATTTCTATTAATATAGTACAGGTACTTTAATAACGCATTAAGTTCAAAGAGAAAAATTTATATTAGAAAAAAAGTTTTTTTTTAGAAAAAAAAAAAGAGAAACAGTAGTAGTGGTAGCCCCAGCCGTTTTAGTCTCAAGTATCTGGTCCTACATCGTGCGTCGTTCGCTGAGTGTGTGTTTCGGTGACTCAAGGACACTCGACACTTCGTTTGTCTTCCTCTTTCATAAGGTTGACCACTGAAAGAAGGATTATGTATTATGTAAAATATGTTTGGAAAAGTATACTAATATACTTACATGTATTTATAATAAAATTCGTAGAGGCCAGTCGTGGCGCAGGGGCTCAGAGTGTGGTTGTAAAATCGACTGGTTGTGAGTATGATCCCCACTCGAGAAGAGAGAATATTTATTTACATTTATATTCTCACTTCTTCGCTCTGGTGTCGAGGCAAAACTCGGCGGAAAGTGAGGCACGGTGTGTCTTAGCAGTAGGTTCCCTCTGCCTACCCTGCTCTGTGTGGGATACAGCGTAAAGCTGTTTTATTTAGATTTTTTTTTTAAATTCGTATAAAAGTGATTATATTAAAATTCTATTAGTATGACTGTAGCGGATGACGGACTGTACTACCTAGAATATTAGATTAAATTAAATTAAATTAAATTAGCTTCACGCTGTATCCCGCACACAGCAGGGTAGGCAGAGGGAACCTAGTGTTAAGACACTCCGTTCCCCACTTTATATTAGATAAGGAAATTAAAAAAAAATTACGTACCCTAGATTATTTGTTATGTTAGACGGCATTGAGCATACAATAACATCAAAAAGAACATTAAGTAAGATATGTAAGTAGTCGCCGTCACTGAAATCGATGTGGACGTGCATATATAGTATATATTTTTATTAACTAAAAGAAACAAAATTTTTCAAATTAAATATATATATATTTACATAAAAAAATACATTAAAAATATTAAAAAAACACGGTTATTATTATTTTAATACTGGTTTAATAATATCTTGAGAGGCTTTTAAAGCGAATACAAGCAAGATAATCAGTAATGAAGTGTCGTCTCGACCACAAATATAATTAAATGCGAAATACATAAACTAATTTATTGTTCAAACACTGTTACTGGTTCGCTGAATTTCGAATAAGGCGATGTTTATTTGTAATTTACCATATTATTTACTGCTTCGTTTGTCATTAGTCTATTGAGTAATTAAAATTTCTTTTCTATTTATTTAATATAATATTAATATAACTGTAACAATTTGGTATATTCTGGATGGATGGAAGATGGAACCTAGTATTAAGATACTTCGTTCCCCATTTCCGCTGAATTCTGGAGGTATTGCGTGTTGAGTGGCGAAATTCATCGCCATGCTTTGCCTCAACACTAGAGCGAAGAAAATAAAATATTTCATTTCCTCTAGTGGGAATCGAACTCGGAACCTGCGCTTACACCACTTTGGGCTCCTAAGCTACGACTGGTCTCAATTATATTCATATGGTATATTTGGAAAATATGTTTAGTAGAGACGGAAGATAGGCAGTTGATGTGGAAAAGCATATTGTTGCCGGTAACAGAGTTAACGGTGCCATAGCTGCTTTGATGAAACGGTGAAACGACAGTACAGATGCATGTTTATCCGTACACAATGCGGTGCTGGCACCGACGCTGTTATATAACAGAGAAACTTGGATATTACAGAAGAAGAATGAAAAAAAAGCAATCTAGCTGACCAAATCTGCAATAAGATGTACAGAATAACAGGCCAGACGTAGCGCAGCGGCACGAAGTGTGACTGTAAAACCGACTAGTTGTGGGTTCGATCACCACTCGAGGAGATGAAATATTTACTTTAAATTTAAGTATTTCCATTTCTTCGCTCTGGTGTCGAAACAAAGCGCGGCGTTGACTTCTGCCACTCAACACGCAATGCCTCCAGAATTCGGCAGAAAGTGGGGAACGGAGTGTCTTATGACACTACGTTCCCTCTGCCTACCCTGCTGTGTGCGGGATACAGCGTGAAGCTGAAAAAAAAAGAAGAATAACAGGTCTAGTGATAGAAAGATTGATATCAGAGTGAGAATGAAGAAGAACGTGCTCAGATGGTGTGGCCATGTCAAGTTTCAGTTGACCTTCGAAAACAGTATCGATGATACTAGAGGAAGATTACGTAAAAAGCTCTTGCTTTTTACGTAATCTTCCTGCATTCGTGCCAACCTCTGGGATGGCACGAATGACAGTGTACGAGGAGAAAGATGTATGCAGGGACCCCGTTTTGCCGCGTCTCTATGGCTGCTCCGTAAGTGATAAAGCGTGAAGCCAAGTAAATAAATTTCTTATATTCGTACGCAAATATACATTTTTAAATATAAAAATATGTATGTATGTTTAAAACTATGAAAAAATCCAATAGCGGAACCTTTTCCGCTATTGGACTTTCCAGTATTGCTTCAGACTGAGGCATCTCATCATTTATTACTTACTAAAACGACCATCAAAACAGACACACATAATACATATTTGTGTCTTATTCATATTTTTATTCAGCTTCACGGTGTATACCGCTCTCAGCAGGGTAAGCAGAAGTGATATAGTGTTAAGACACTCCGTTTCCGCCGAGTTCTGGAGGCATTGCGTGTAGAGTGGCGGAACTCAACGCCGCGCTTTGTCTCGACACCAGAGAAATGAAAATATATATGTAATAAAACCCACAACCAGTCGATTTTGCAGTTTGTACTTTGCACCCCTGCGCCACGCCTGGCCTCTACACAACCTATATTTCAATATAAAATATTTTCTTGAATCTTACTTTCAAAACTACCTCAACAAAGTTCATCCAATATCGTCTATAGTGGAAATAGGACTTTCCTATGAAACTAGAAGAGACGACGTAGAGTGACTTAGATATCACGATAGATACTCAATCCGAGTTGTATTATAACATTCAAATTGATGTTTATTTTAAAATAATAGTTATATATAGATTTTTTTTTCATTTTATGTTTGGCCTAATATCCAAAAGAGGTAGCCGCGGTTAATTTATTTTTTCTATTTTAGCACATCTCCTGTAATGTGTGCGATAAACATACGTATTTTCAACATTTTTAATTTTTTGCTTCACGCTTATGAAAGATTTTTTTTATGTAAATTTATATAAATTTTGAACGTAGCGGGATTTGAACCTGCGACTCTTGGACAAAATTATCAAGAGACAGATTCACCATTACGTTAAAATTTGTAACCATTAGGTTAAAATGCGTATTTTAAAAAAGTATAATAGCCGTCGTGGCGCTGTGGCACAAGCGTGTAAATATAAATACGACGGTTGTGGGTACAATTTCCATTCGGGGAAGCAATTTTACGTGTGGTAGAATCACTTTGCCAGCAAGGCAACAAGCATGGGCAGACTCGACCGGATCATTACAAGCCCCGGCATTTAAAACCGGCGTTAAGTAGTGGCTGTATGCCACTGCGATTCGCATCAGATTATGCCGGGCTCCGGCGCCCAACCCACCTTAAAGACCGGCAACGTACCTGTAGCTCCTCTGGTGTTGCACGGGGTCGTGGGCGGCGGTGATCACTTACCATCAGGTGACATTTAGGCGGCATTTAGTTCCGCCCCACAAAAGACAATGCCTTGGGAATTCGGTGGAAAATGAGGAACAAAATATTTAACATTAGGCTCCCTCTGCCCTACCCTGCCATATGTGGGTTACAAACAGGTTGTAAACCTGAATAAAATATAATTTGACATATAATAATTATCACAACCCAACGCCGCAAAATAGATTTTTTTTTCTAAAATATTCTAAGCCTAAGAATCGAATCCACAAATAATGCGTGTACGAGTATAGTTCTCAATTAGGCCGCGATGGTGTTCCAATATGAAAAATATTTATGTCTATCTGTTTCCATTTTTTATATCTTTACACATTTCCTTACTTATTTATATGTCTCAAAAAGGGAAGCAGAGAGAAACCTAAAAAAATTGTTTTAAACTACATACTGCATTTCGTGTATAGCAGGATACACTTCCGTTCCTTCCTTTCGACGATTTCTCGATTCATTGCATGTATAGTGGCGGAACTCAACGCCACGCTTTGCCTCGTTATCAAAGCGAGAAAATGAAAATATTAAATACTTCATTTATTTGAGTGGAAATCAATCCCACAATCTGTCACGTTTACAGCGACTATTATTATAATATAAATATAATATATTTTGAATAGTTTCGGATAAGTCTAATAAGCTTAGACTAGATCTACTAGATTCAGTATAAATTTAATTTCATATGAGAACGTCTCTCGAACACCACTCACAACAAGTTGTTGCTGCAAACTATAAATTGCTTTTAAAAATCAACCCATTTAACCCATTTCGCTTCATTTGGCTTGTTAGTGCGTAGGCTCATAGTTTTTCTTACTTTTATAAAAAAATTACCTGTTTCATTTGTAGAGGCCGCCGTGACACATGATTGTGACTGTAACATGACGGTTGTGGGTTCGATCCTTGGGGGAATGAATTTAATACTTTTATTTCTTCGCTCTGGCACCAAAGTAAAAGACCAGTGTTGAGTTCCGCCGCTCAACAAGCAATACCCTGAAAAAATTGGTGGAAAGTACGTAGTATCTTAACACTAGGTTCTCTCTGCCTACCCTGCTAATTAGGTACATAAATGGAACACCGAATAATACTGGAGTCACGAATTATTTTGAGCCTTGAACAAATTCGAAAATCGAATTTATTTCTTTAGCCATCCTGAAAGTACTAAAATGGTTTAAATATTGAGAAGACATTTAAAGTTCGCCAAAAGGTTTTGGTTGTACCGCAAATGAAATAAGACGAGGCAATCGGATTTAAGACCGACCTCAGTTGTGTATTTCGAGTAAATGAATATTGGTTCATTCTTCTACTTGAGCAAAACAGCTTCACGCTTTACTCTTTTCCTCTGGTTACGCATAGGGAACCTAGTACTAAGATATGTTCTCCGCTCATTTTTTTTGACGTCACGTGGCAGAGCTCAACGCCACACTTTGTCTATCAGAGCGAAAAACCAAATATAATTTTAATAAAATTATTATCCCTAGTGGGGATCGCACCCACAACCTCGCGTGTATAGTATTAACGTTTAAATTTACGTCACGATAACCTGTTTAACTAGAAGGAAAGGAGACGCCTTCGTGGCGAAGCAGCACATCGCCTGACTGTAAAGGCTGGTTGTTGCTTTGGTTTAACAAGCGAATTCGCGGCTTTGAGTTCCACTTAGCCCTAATGTCTCGAAAAGTGGGGGAGAACGCGGGAAAAGCCACTTTTGTCGTGCGCGCGTTCCTAAATAGATTTACGAAATATGTTCACTAACATATTTCTATTAAATACAAAAATTTTTGACAACACTCCATTAAAGACACTCTATTATTAGCTTTACGACACTTCCGTTCCCCACTTTGCGCCGATTTGTTGAAGCATTGCGTGTTATGTGGTGTAACTCAACATTTATCCCGTTATCAAAGCGAGGAAAGGTAAATATTAAATATCCTCTGAGTGCACGCTTGCCATACACTGCGCCGCGACGGCCTCAAGTAATATCTAATTGCGATAATCAACTTTTTGTCACTGAAAATAAACTTAAATTTTATTATGAAAATAGATGAAGTGCTAGTTGGACTTGAAAATATAACTTATAAAAGAAGACTCATTGTACTAAATGTTTTTTAATGTTTGTTATTTATATTTATATCATTTTTTTCTGTAATATAGATAAAATTTCCATTTTAAGGTCTTTTTTATTTTTTGTACCTACTGCAATTGCTCCTCACTAATTTACAGAGTAGGTAACAAAACCTGATAATTATGAGCTAAAAAACCTACAAAAATAACTTGTTAAGTATTTCCTAAATATTGACTGCAGTTCTGCTTTTCAGTTCAAAGCGAAATGGTAATGCGAGTGGACGGAATGGACTTATATTTCCTTTGTGAAGGTAAAAACAAAGATTTTATAACAAAAACAAGTCCCTACCGGAAAAATATTTGATGTTGCAGAAATTGGCATTTTAAAAAGTATTCGGTGGGTTATATTGGGTGGGTTCGATCCCCACTCGAGGAGATGAAATATTTACTTAAATTTATATTTCCATTTTCTTCGGTCTGGTGTAGAGGTTAAGCGCGGCATTGAGTTCCGCCACTCAACACGCAATGCCTCCAGAATTCGGCAGAAAGTGGGGAACGGAGTGTCTTAACAGTAGGTTCCCTCTGCCTACCCTGCTGTGTGTTAAAAAATATATATTATTTTTATTTTCATGGGATAGAGAAAAGGTGTGATAGTGGTCATTCGATTTTATCCTGTTTTTGTAGCTTTATCTATATTCGAGACATCGTGTCTAGTGGAAGAACTAATGACATCAATCACAAATTATCTAGATATAAGTGTTGATTGCCAGTCTGAGGCATTACAAAATATTCGTTCCCCGAGTGTTAGCAGTTAGTTCCAAACAAACCCAGAAAAAAAAATATGATTTTTTTATTTCAAAGAACATCGATCAAGATGAAAGGTAAGGTAAGTGGTATATCATCATAATATTATGTGACATATAAAAAACACACTCACTTAGAGAATGACACTTAAGTTTATGAGTCACCAAAAAGTAGACCATTATGCGTTTTCATCAAATTTCATCCAACAATAACTTTTTTATTTACTTCCGCTTAAGCTTTACGATCCATACAAAGCTTGTAATTTTACTTCCAACCATTATGTAAGCTTTTACTGCATTTTGGTAGCAGTTTCAAGTTCAATATATACACACATCCTATACGCTCACCAAAATATTTAAAAATGTAAGGAAAATTAGGTTATAATAAATGTACATTAAGACTTGTTACTTGCGTATTATAATAACACTTTTTTTTATCATCCCCCGTGGGATACGGCACTGTTTCTCTTTATCACGGGCTATTTTGTAACCCATCTAAGAGGACAGTACCTCAACCAACTATTAAAGATATAAAGATGTTTAATTAAAGTTATTTTTATTATATATTTATTTTCAAATTAGCAAAATTGAATTTTGGTACTTTGTTACCAAATTGTTTTGGCACTTTGCTGGTTACGAGTAGTATTTGAAATTATTTTTTCATTCTATTTTCCACTTTCAGCCTGAATTTCGAGATATTGCCTCTGCCTATCCTGCTATACCTACGGAATACAGCGTGAAGCTATAAAAAATATTTATTTAACGAAACATATTCCTGTACTTCTCTTTCGCTTAATCATTTTGTTTACTGTCCCACTGCACTATGATGGTTTTTCTATTCTTTGTAAATTTATATAAAAAATATGTATGGTAAATCCACATAAATATGAACAGTAACATAATAATTATGCTTCTTAATAAATATTATAGGCTATCACAAAAAAACAAACGTACGTACGTGTAATGTAATGTGCGTACGTTTTTTTTTAACTTCACGATGTACTCCGTGTCCAGGGTAGGCAAAGGAAATCCAGTATTAAGAACTCAATTACTGAGACATAGCGAGTGGCGGAAATCAACGCTGCTCTTTGTACTCTTACTAAAGCTGAGACATTAAAAAGTTAAAAGGAAACGAAACCGCAACCGTCGCATTGTCAGCCAGCTGTACTGCTGTGCCACGACCGCATCGCGGTATTTTTTTCATAAAAAAATTACATAACAGTAATATGATTAACAGCAAAGTGGTTTATTTCAAATGGAAACGTGTTTTTACTATCGTGTATTATCCTTGATACTTCGTACTACCGATACAATGTTGATTTCAATTAAAATAGTTTTTACTATTGTGGAGTTGATGTGTTGAAGTTTTCGAAATTCCTTTCATTTTCATATGGAATGACGGTACAATAATCATTTATATTATTAACTAGCGACCCGCTCGCGGCTTCGCCCGCTTTAACTACTGAATTATTCAAATAATTTACCTATGCTTGCAAAGCACTAATGTGAAAATTATTAAAACCTTAATGCACCCCGCATTTTCCATTTGTTTAAAAAAACACACTTAAGCAAATGACACAAACAACAGAAAACTTAAACGAAAGAAATTATAAACAACATGGTAACAACATTATGTTGGTTACGTATAGATTCCTATACGACACCTACCCATCACGCCACTATGACGCGATTGCGTCATCAATTCTTATTATTCTACCCTGCAACTTATTTGTGAACGATGATATAAAAGGCTGCACGGGCGTTGTACGTTCAGTCTTGGCTCTTTTGTGGATCGGAGCACTACTCGTGCTCCACCACTGGCTAACCTCGACTATTTGGACAATTGATTAATTAATTAATTGTTATTTTAATTATAAATGTGGTTAAGACCTATTTATAATTATCTACGTGAAGTCTTGGCTCTGGTGTGGTTCAGAGTACTACTCGTACTCTGCCACATAACCTCGACTATTCGGGTAATTGATTATTTAGTTAATCAATTATTATCGAAATTATGAATGTGGGTAACACCTATTTGTAATTGCACTGGGCTGGAGCAGTGAAGGCGAGTGTTGATATATCGGAAAGGGATCCCTGAAGCCTACACCTGTGGTCGCAAGCCCCAGGCACTGCTTCTCATCATTTAAAAGCCGTAAATAATATTAATTGCAACTACCGTCCACATTTATGTGGAATGTTTGTTCGATACGACTACCCTCTTGTTATCACTTCCTGACATATGAGAGGAATATGTCAGGATGTACGAGCGGTAACGATAACGATAAGTACTTTGTGTTAATTGATTTATATTAAGTTATGTGATTATTATGTTCCTTAATTTAATAATGTTCCTTAATTTAAGTTTTGTACATGTTTAAGCAATTAAACATGTATTAGAAGTGAGATCGGAACAATGGATCTTAATTACTTCATCTTTAGCTTAGGTTCCACCTGTCACATTAATATCAGCACAAGACAACGCTGGCTTCTGAGCTGGGCAGTCAGTCCGTCAGCCCTCTCGAGACAATGGGCACTCGTCAACGGATAAATCTGGTGAGTTTACAACCATATTCATTTTCAAAACTTTGTTACAACTCCACTACCTTTGTATTATTTATTATCCACACAATTATAACTCTCCATAATTATCTTACTTTAGAAATCATTCAGTTATTTATGCCTTCAGTTACTATTTGAAACTACCTTGCTAAAAGTATTTATGTTAAAATTACTTTTTGTACATGTGTCATGTGTTCACATGTGAGTAGCACCATAGGCCAGGACATGGTCGGGTGTTCTGCTCGTTTAACGCCCCCCACGCCTCTTTGTCTAAAACATCAGACGTAGTATTTGTATAGGTACGAGACTATCCCACTCCTGTTACCTAAAAGTGTATTTACGTTTAGTTTATTTACGTTACTTTTTTGAACTACCTTTTATTTCATTTTTATCTTTGACTTTGTGTACCTATTATTGAATAATATATTGAAACAAAATGTATATTATTGATTAACAAAAGATATTGAAACTGGCTGTAATGAGAGACGGTTGTGGATTCGATCTCCACACACTCCATATAACGTGAAACTAATTTTTTTTAACTACTAAAATCCATGTAACTGATTAATATAAGTAGTTTTATTTAATATTACTAACACAATATTTATTTATAGTGACAACATATCAATAAACACAAAATACATACTATATTGATATGATAGTGATGAGTTCGGAGAGTTCGGAGAGTTCGGAGAGTTCGGAGAGTTCGGAGAGTTCGGAGAGTTCGGAGAGTTCGGAGAGTTCGGAGAGTTCGGAGAGTTCGGAGAGTTCGGAGAGTTCGGAGAGCTCGGAGAGCTGGGAGAGCTGGGAGAGCTGGGAGAGCTGGGAGAGCTGGGAGAGCTGGGAGAGCTGGGAGAGCTGGGAGAGCTGGGAGAGCTGGGAGAGCTGGGAGAGCTGGGAGAGCTGGGAGAGCTGGGAG